>PVKV010034589.1:0-17517 GCA_004027835.1 Alouatta palliata | reverse complement strand
ATCTACAAAGAAATGAAACAGATTTACAAGAAAAAAACAAACAAGCCCATTCAAAAGTGGGCAAAGGATATGAACAGACACTTTACAAAAGAAGACATACATGAAGCCAACAAACATATGAAAAAATGCTCATCATCACTGGTCATTAGAGAAATGCAAATCAAAACTACATTGAGATACCACCTCACGCCAGTTAGAAACTCTCTTATTTTTCTACCAGCTCAGCAATGCAATTAAAGTGCTATGATAGAAAAAAAAAAAAAAACAGTGTATACTAAGAATTACTTCTTAAATATGAAAATGATATTGTATAATTTCAAACTAGTAGATAAAAATGGGAAAAATCTCCCAAATAGGTGACACAAAACAAGTATAATAAAATATAGAAAAAAGTCTAAGAATTAGATAAGAGAAAAAACATCTAATATATCAGTAATCTAAGGACATTTACATCCTAAGAAAAAAACTTTGTAACTAGCAATGTGGAAAACTGGATGTCCAGATAAACTTTCCAAATAAAGAATACATTAAAGTATTTCATGAAATACTAACTATGGAGGGTTCTTAAATAATACCAATGACAATGGTTTAAATTCTTTGAATTCCCACATAAAAACAGACTAAAATTTTTAGCAAAACCAAAAACTCAGGGATAATGTTTACAATGAATCTAGGTAACAAGTTTTTCCTATGGGTTCAAATATATAAGTAGGTTGAATAAATCATGAAAACCACAAACCCTGCATGGCATTTGCATTGGTGAGACAGAAAGCCAAGGGAAGCTACAATGCATATGACAGACCTGAAGCAGTAGACATCTCTGTTGGTTAACTTGAGACTGGTTGCTGAAATGGTGGTGGCAGTGGGAGAGGGAAGAGCATTGCTCAGTGAAATACAGTATGGGCACAAGGGCTCTATAGCAAGCACTAAAGGGCTAGATAAACCTAGCCTTTAAGATCTCCCCAAATTGAGATTACTTCTTGCCAAGACAGAGCAACACACAGTGGAAAAAACTGCTGAGAGTACAAAAAAATAATAATGATGAGATACAAACAACGAAAAGAAAGGAAATAAAAAGTCCAGATGAAAGTGGAGTAAGAGAAGGAGACCCCAAAAAAATCTGAGAAAGCAAGTGACTATTTTTTTTTAGACTATAAAAATAACAAAAGAAACTGGAATTGCATGCAGGTAGAAAAGTCCCTGATCGAAGACATTTAAAAACTTAAGAAAAACACATTTTTTAAAATAAAAATGAGCAACAGATAATTGTCAAGGTCAAATCCCAACATGTGTATTATTTTAATGAAAAAGATCATTAAAGGCAGGTGCAGTGGCTTACATCTGTAATCCTAATGCTTTGGGAGACCCAGGCAGGTGGATCACTTGGGGCCAGGAGTTTGAGACCAGCCTGGCCAACATGGTGAAACCCCATCTGTATTAAAAATACAAAAATTAGCCAGTAATGGTGGTGCACACCTGAGTCCCAGCTACTCAGAAAGCTGAGGTAGAGGAATTGCTTGAACCTCTGGGAGGAGGAGGTTGCAGTGAGTAGAAATCACACCACTGCACTCCAGCATGGGCGACAGAGTGAAACTCTGTCCCCCAAAAAATAAAAACAAAACAAAGATAATTAGGTATAAAATAAAATCCATTCAGAAAATAAAAATTTTAAGATGGGTTATAAGCCATTTAAAAATGATACATCACAGAGCAAAATAAAGGGGAATGAGAAGAAAACAAATAAGGTGTTATAACTTGAGGAAAAAAAAACAGAAATAAAAGAAAAATCATTTTATAAATGTCCGCTTAACCAGAAGAAACACAAGTAAATAGATAGAACATAAAATAAAAATGTTTTTGTGATTTAGAAAATTCAAAGGGACAATTTTAAAGTTTTTCTGATCTTTCTCCTCTAGCTCTTTCAATTTTGATGATAGGGTATCCATTTTAGATCTTTCCTCTCTTCTCATGTGGGTGTTTATTGCTATAAATTTCCCTCTAGACGCTGCTTTAAATGTGTTCCAGAGATTCTGCTGCGTTGCATCTTCATTCTCGTTGGTTTCAAAGAACATCTTTATTTCTGCCTTCATTTCATTGTTTATCCAGTTGACATTCAGGAGCTGGTTGTTCAGTTTCCATGAAGCTGTGTGGTTCTGAGTTAGTTTCTTAATTCTGAGTTCTGATTTGATTGCCCTGTGGTCTAAGAGACTCTTTGTTATGATTTCTGTTCTTTTGCATTTGCTGAGGAGTGATTTACTTCCAATTATGTGGTTAATTTTAGAGTAGGTGCTGAGAAGAATGTATATTCTGTGGATTTGAGGTGGAGATTTCTGTAGATGACTATTAGGTCTGCTTGGTCCAGATCTGAGTTCAAGTCCTGGATATCCTTGTTAAATTTCTGTCTCGTTGATGTGTCTAACATTGACACTGTAGTGTTAAAGTCTCCCACTATTATTGTGTGGGAGTCTAAGCCTCTTTGTAGGTCGATAAGAACTTGCTTTATGTACCTGGGTGCTCCTGTATTGGGTGGATATATAATTAGGATCGTTAGCTCTTCTTGATGCATTGATCCTTTTACCATTATGTAATGCCTTTCTTTGTCTCTTTTCATCTTTATTGGGTTAAAGTCCATTTTATCAGAGACTAGGATTACAACTTCTGCTTTTATTTTTTGCTCTCCATTCGCTTGATAAATCTTCCTCCATCCCTTAATTTTGAGCCTGTGTGTGTTCTTGCACGGGACATGGGTTTCCTGAATACAGCACACCAATGGGTCTTGACTTTTTATCCAATTTGCAATTTGCCAGTTTGCATCTTTTGATTGGGGCATTCAGCCCATTTACATTTAAGGTTAATATTATTATGTGTGAATTTGGTCCTGCTATTCTGATGCTAGCTGGATGTTTTGCCTGTTAGTTGACACATTTTTTTCATTGTGTTGATGGTCTTTACCATTTGGTCCATTTTTGGAGTGGCTGGTACTGGTTGTTCCTTTCTATGTTTAGTGCTTCTTTCAGGAACTCTTGTAAGGCAGGCCTGGTGGTGACAAAATCTCTCAGCAATTGCTTGTCCATAAATGATTTTCTTTCTCCTTCACTTATGAAGCTTAGTTTGGCTGGTTATGAAATTCTAGGTTGAAAGTTTTTTCTTTAAGGATGTTGCATATTGGCCCGCACTCTCTTCTGGCTTGTAAGTTTTGTGCTGAGAGATCCTCTGTGAGTCTGATGGGCTTCCCTACGTGGGTAACCTGACCTTTCTCTCTGGTTGCCCTTAGCATTTTTTCCTTTCATTTCAACCCTGGTGACTCTAAAGAATATGTGCCTTGGGGTTGTTCTTCTTGAGGAATATCTTTGTGGTGTTCTCTGTATTTCCTGGGCTTGAGTGGTGGCCTGCCTTGCTAGGTTGGGGAATTCTCCCAGATAATATCCTGAAAAGTGTTTCCCAGCTTGGATTCATTCTCTCTGTCACATTCAGGTGCACCTATCAAACGTAGATTAGGTCTTTTCACATAACCCATACTTCTTGGAGGCTTTGTTCATTTCTTTTCACTTTTTCTTCTCTAATCTTTCCTTCTCGTTTTATTTCATTGAGTTGATCTTCAATCTCTGATGGGCTTTCTTCTGCTTGGTCGATTTAGCTATTGAAACTTGTGTATGCTTTGTGAAGTTCTCATGCTGTGTTTTTCAGCTCCATCAAGTAGTTTATATTCTTCTCTAAGCTATTTATTCTATTTAGCATCTCATCTAACCTTTTTTCTAGGTTCTTAGTTTCTTTGCCTTGGGTTAGCACATGTTCTTTTAGGTCTGTGAAGTTTGTTATTACTCACAATCTGAAGCCTGTTTCTGTCAATTCATCATATTCATTCTCCATCCAACTTTCATTCCTAACTGATGAGGAGTTGTGATCCTTTGGAGAAGGAAAGGAATTCTGGTTTTTGGTGTTTTCACCCTTTTCGTGCTGGTTTCTTCCCATCTTCATGGCTTTATCTAGCTGTGGTCTTTGTAGGTGGTGACTTTTGGATGGGGTCTCTAAATGGACCCTTTTTGTTGATGATGAAATTATTTCTTTCTGCTTCTTAGTTTTCCTTCTAACAGTCAGGCCCCTCTGCTGCAAGACTGCTGAAGGTCCACTCCAGACCCTGCTTGCCTGGGGATCACCCACAGAGGCTGCAAAATAGTAAGGGTTGCTGCCAGTTTCTTCTTCTGTTATCTTTGTCCCAGAAGGTACCTGTCAGATGTTGGCCTGAGCTCTCCTTTATGAAGTATCTCTTTGGGCATACAGGGGTTGGGGAGCTGCTTGAGGAGAGAGTCTGTCCCTTATAGGAGCTCAAGTGCTATGCTAGGAGCGCCGTTGTTCCATGCAGAGCTGCTGGGCAGGCACTTTTAAGTCTGCTGCAGCAGAATGCATAACCACCTCTTTTCCCAGGTGCTCTGTCCTAGGAAGATTGGCTTTATTGATACGTTTCTGATGTGCTGCTGCCTTTTTTCATAGATGCCCTGCCCTGCACAGAGTAGTCTATTCAGTGTGCCAACAGAGGTGTTGCTGAGCTGCCACAGGCTCTGCCCAGCTGCTGTGTGAACTGCCTCAGTAGTGGCAAACTGCCTCGGTAGTGGTGGTAGCCCTTCCCCTCACTGAGCTGGACCATCCTGGGTCCAGCTGTGCTTACTGCGAAACTCTCAATCAAGAGTGTTTCAGATTGCTTGTTCTGTGGGGGTGGTTCCCACCAAGCCAGATCACCTGGCTCCCTGTCTCTGTCCTCTCCCTTTCAGTTGAATGGGCAGCTCGGTCTCCCAGGCATTCCAGGCACCAGTTGAAATGGCCGCCCAGATTTGTGTGAGTTTCTGTGTGCCAACCTGGCACCGGCTGAAACTGTCATGCTGAAAACCTGTGGCACTTTTTGGCCCAGGAAACTCTTGGTCTGTGGGCAGTAAAAATTTGTTTGGAAATGCAGTGGACACTCACCCTCTGTGTTGTTCTTGCTGGGAACTGCACTCTGGAGCTGTTCCTATTTGGCCATCTTGGATCCTCCCCTACTAAAAATTTCTTAATAAATATGAAATCATTTGAAAAATGATGAGGCATATTCTTGTAGTTCATTTTGTGTTGTCATAAGAAAACACCTAAGACTGAGTAATTTATAAAAACAGAAATTTATTTCTCACAGTTCTGGAGGTTGGAAAGTCCAAAATCAAGACATCAGCATCTGGTAACTGTTGAGGACTTTATTGTTACATCCTTACATAGTGAAAGGCAGAAGATGAAGCAGTGGCAAACATGTATCCTCACATGGGAGAAGAGTGAAAAAGAGCAAACCTTCTTCTGCAAGCCCTTTTTATAATGAAATTAATCTATTCCTGAAGGCAGAGCCTTCATGACCAAAATATCTACTAATAGACTTCACCTTCTGAGTTTAACTGGAGTTTTCAAAGAGATAAAAACATTCAATCTGTAGCATGTATATTCCAGAATGAGAATATTAAATATCATAAATAAGGTGTATTTTTCCAAATTACATTTCACGTAGTAATTAGAATCAACATCCTAAAAGTTTTTTTGAGAGTGGTGTAAAGGAAACATGAAAATATATTTTTTAAAATTTTGCTCAAAATAATGAGTATATTTAAAGAAACAATAATTAATGTTGCATTTCCTGCTAAGCATTAAACATAATGAAAATTAAAATAGTATGGTACTTGTTAAAAGTAGACATATAAAGAAAAACATAGATATCACAAAAAGTCTCCATTATGAACAAAATAAACATTGAATAATGAAAAATATTACTATAGATAGATGATGAGTTATACACAACATGGCACTGTAAAAATCCAGTAGCAATATTTTAGGTAGAAACAAGATGAATTCTCATCTCATATCACAGCCTACAATTTCTTTTAAGGTGTGCTAATTAATTAGCTATATAAATTGAGGATATAATAAAATGTACCCAATAACTACAATCAAATAAGCTAAAATTCTATTACTATATCTCATAGAGTTATCTTTAGGTTTGTAGGTAGGACATTCTTCATTGTGTAAGGCTCTTCCACATGTTGAAAACTTTACATTAAGTTTCCCTGACCCTTGGGCACTAAACATTCAGAAAAACTACAAGTAACCACATACTTCCAAATGCCACCTAAATTGAGAGTTAAAGGCAAACTATTATTCAGAATACACAATTGAATTGTTTTATATATAGTGGAAAAAAATTATAGTTTTGGGAGTCACTAAATAAGATTTGTTTGTTTGTTTGTTTGCTTTTACATAGACCTATTCCAAAAGTATAAATCAAATTTTAGCAAATAACCTCAATGCAAAGAATGATACATTTGACTTTCACATTCACTTAGTTAATTGATTTCCCACAAACTCACTGCCTACAGCTTTAGCATTGGGATTAAATGGGTGAATGGATTTGAAGAAAAAGCTTTGTGACCATAGACTATTATCTACAGAAAAGGTCTGCAGTTACTGATATCTTCGTGTATGTGGTTTCAATATATTTGAGTTTAAGAGGAGGAACAGCAACAGATGAAATAAAACCAAGATGACATTTATAATTCTCTGAGTTTATATAACTATTTTAATATTTTAGTAGGATGGTGTTCTAATGAAATGGGACTAACGCGAATTAGACTTAATCTATAGTCATGATCACTTTTTCCACATATATATAGGCATGGCATTTACTTAATTCACTCCTAAAACAACAAAGGCTTTGAAATAAAATAATAATAATTAGCAGTGACATAAAGCAGCACTTATATGCCATCAATTCTAATTTTTATGAAAATTGCTTAAAAAGAAAAGGCAGAGTGGCTAAGAAGGAAAGAGCATATTGAATCTATCAACTGTAAAGCCAGCCTCAGACATCAATGGCATATCTAAATGAAATGTTGATAAAAAAAAAACCCAGGAAAGAAAGCAATTTATTATTTTAAAGAGTATATATTTTATATAAATATGTACAAATATAACTCCTTTGCAAGCCATAGAAACTTTCTCTTCAGTGAAACCATGGTACCTACTTCAATGTGTTTTCTGTTAGGAGCAGCTGATGAGAATGGAAATGATTTAAGTGAATTTGTCACTGAAATCCCACAGGATTTCAAATCTACAATAATTCTACTATTCTTAACTCTGCAATGGATATTAACAGAGCTCGGATTTTCACCTTTCATGTCTCTCAAACAATTGAGTGTACTGTGTATGGTAAATCCTAAAATTTCATGCTCATGAGTGCTGTATTACTGTATTACTTAAGAATCATTCTCAGTGTCATTGTAAAACTACTTTCATGAAGCTTGTTGAGTGGGCAGAATTGTGAATGGCTGGCAATATGTAAGCCCAACTTCTCAAATCCATATAGGTTTTACTTTAGACAATTCTGACACACATAGTAGTTCCACTTAATACATTACTCTGTAAAGGAGGTGATAAAAGAAATACGATTTCCCTTTCATAAATGAGAAAAAAGACATATAGAAAGTTTAAGAGATTTGCTATAGTTTATGTAGATAATGACTTCACAGATGAGACTTGATATCACATCCTAGGGCTCTTAAAACAGAAACAAGCTAAATTTCGTTGCAAGTACAAACTGACTGTACATATTACAAGGAAAATTCTCAATTTCCCCTAATCTTATGAGAAAAATAATTAACTAGATGAAAGAAATGTTCTAAAATAAAACAGACATGATTATTTCACACATAAGAAATTATTATTAGTTAATAGTTATAGAAAATTTGGTATATCTATTTCAAATACACCTACTATAATTTTTAAAAGAAGATCTTTTAAAATAAGAATAAATAAAAATTAGAAAACTTAAGAAAAGAGAAAAACTTTTATTTATTTAAAAAGTTAATGTTAAATGATTGTGTTAATCATAGTTAACCATGTACACTTCCTAGCTCCCAGAAAAGAATAGATTGAACAACTCCTTACTACAAAAAAGTGATGATTCTTACAGTAGAAACTATGGTAGAATAACTAAGTATAACATTGTTTTTAAAAGAAAGTAACAAAGAAGAATAAAATCAATAATAGAAAATGGAAGCAAATGTATTACAACTGGAAATAGAGGGGTAGGTGGAGTAGGATGACCAAATAGAACCCTCAAGTGATCATTCCCTTCTCAAAGGAACACCATCTTAAACAGCTATCTATACAAGAAAGCACCCTCATAAGAACCAAAAATCAAGTAAGTAATCCTAATACCTGCTTTTAACATCGTAGCAAGGAAAGAGGCACTGAAGAGAATAGGAAAGACAGTACTGAATTGCTGACAACCCTCTCCCATCCCCAGCAGTAGCCACATGGCACTAAAAGAGATTCTGTATACTTGGAGTACGAAGAGTGCAGTGATGTGGGACTTTGCACTGGAATCAAGTGCTGCCTGTCACAGCAGAAAGCAACACAGGGCAGAATTCAGCTGATATCAACAAAAGGATCATTCAGACCAGCTATAGCAGAGGAGAATGGTCCATCCCAGCAATTGGAACCCCATCACTGAAAGATAAAGCACTCTGGGGTCCTACTAAACTTGAAAGGCAATCTAGGCCACAAGGACTGCACACACTGGAAAAGTCCTGGTGCTGTGCTAGGCCTGGAGCCAGTAGACTTCTGGCATATGTGATCTAGTGGCATGCCTCTGGGGCAACCAAGGAAGTGCTTGCATCACTCCTCCCTCAACCATAGGCCATGCAGCTTGCAGCTCCAGGAGAGACACTTTTCTTCTGCTTAAAGAGAAGAGGAAATGATAAAGAAGACCTTGTCTTGCAACTTGGATACCAGCTCAGCCAAAGTACCACAGAGCACCAGGAAAAGTCCTGAGGCCCCGATTCCAGGCCCTAGCTTCCAAATGACATTTCTAGACGCACCCTGGGCCAGAAAGGAATCCTCTGCCTTGAAAGGAAGAACCCAGTTCTAGCAGGATCCATCACCCGCTGACTCAAGAGTTTTGGGGCCATGAATACACATCAAAGGTACCCAGACAGGACATGCCACAGGTCTTGGGTGAGACTCAGTGCCATGCTGGCTTCAGATGTGATCCAGCACATTCTCAGGTGTGGTAGCCATGGTGAGAGATAACTTTAGCTTGAGGAAAGGAGAGGGAAGAACAAAAGGGATTTTGTCTTGTAGCTTGGCTACCAACTAAGCCATAGTGAAGCAGAGCATCAAGTGGGCTCCTGTTGTCCCCAGTTCCAGGCCTTGGCTCCTAGAAGGCATTTTTTGACCAACCCAGATTGAGAGGGAAGCCCACTGCCATGAAGGGAAAGATACATAGGCCCAAAGCATTCATGACTAGCTGATTGTAGAGCACCTAGGCCTTGAGTGAACATTAGTGGTAGCCAGGAAGAAGTCACCATGGGCCTTGGGTGAGACCCTGTGCTATGCTGTCTTCAGGTCTTACATAGCACAGTCCAAGTGGTGATGGTCACAGTGGTGCTTGTGTCATCCTTCCCCTAGCTCCAGGCAACTGAGCATGGAGAGAGAAACGTCATTCACTTGACAAAAAGTAGGAGAAGAAACAAGAGCCTCTGCCTGGTAACCTAGGGGATTTTCTCAGACTGTACCCAAGACAACCAAAGCAGTACCTCTATAAGTCTGCAAGAGTTACAGTGTTACTGGACTTGGGTTGCCATCTAATGCAGATATGGCTGTAGTAACCAAACACTTAGATCACAGCAATCAATTCCTATGAAGACCTGGAAAGCCTTCCAAAGGCTGTTCCTTATACAAACAAGCCCAGATTGTGAAGACTAAAATAAACAAATAATCATTCAATGCCTATACATCAACAAATATGCACAAGCATCAAGGCCATCCAGGAAAACATGATCTCCCCAAATGAACTAAATAAGGCACCAGTGACCAATTGCAGAGTGATAGAGATACATTACCTTTCAGGAAGAGAATTCTAAATAGGTGTTTTCAGGAAGTTCAATAAAGCTCTAGAAAACACAGAGAAGGAAATCAGAATCCTAATAGAAAATTTTAACACAAAGAATGAAATATTTTTAAAATAAAGCAGAAATTATGAAGTTGAAAAATTCAATTGACAGATTGAAAATGCATCAGAGTTTCTCAAAAGCATAATTGACCAAGCAGAGGAGAGAATTAATGAACTGGAAGGCGGGCTATTTGAAAATATACAGTTCGAAAACACAAAAGAATAAATAATTAAGCATACCTAGGAGATCTAGAAAATAGCCTTAAAAGGGGAAATCTAAGAATTACTACCCTTAAGAGGAGGTAGAGAGAGAGTTTGGGAAATAAATTTTATTTAAAGGGATAATATCAGAGAACTTCCCAACCCTAGATAAAGAGATCAATATCCAAGTACAAGGAGGTTATAGAACACCAAGCAGATATAACCCAAACACAATTACCTCAACACATTCAATAATTACAAAGATAAGGAAAGGATCCTTAAGGCATTAAAAGAAAAGAAACAACATACAAGGTAACTCCTTACATTTGGCAGCTGGCATCTCAGTGCAAAACTTACAGGTCAGGAGAGAGTGACAGGACGTATATGAAGGACTGAAGGAAAAAACAAAAACAAAAACAAAGAAACAAAACATATTCTAGAATAGTAAATCTAGCAAAAATATCCTTCAAATATAAAGAAAAAATAGACTTTCTCAGACAAACAAAAGCTGAAGGATTTTATCAATACCAGACAAGTTCTAAAACAAATGTCAAGGGGAATTCTTCAATCTGAAAGGAATGCACATTAACAAGCAATAAAAAGTCATCTGAAGGTATTAATAGAAAACTCACTGGTAGTAGTAAGTAAACAGACAAACATACAATATTAAATATAACACTGTAATTGTGGTGTGTAAACTACTCATACATGGAGAAGAAAGACTTAAAAAGTACCAAAAATAACTAGAAAAACTTTTTAAGATACAGTGTATTAAGTTATAAATCAAAACAAGAAAAACCTAAATGGGAGGAGGTGAAGTTAAAGTGTATAGTTTTTATTAGTTTTCTTTTTGCTTGTATGCTTATTTTTACAGTCAGTGTTAAGTTTTTATCAGTTTAAAATAATTGGTAATGGGATGTTGTTTTCAAGCATCGTGACAACCTCAAATAAGAAAAAAAAAAAAAAAAAAGGAAAACAGATGTAAAACAAATAAAAACAAGGAATTAAAACATACCACTAGAGAAAATCACCTCCGGCAAAACAAAAATAGAGAGGATTACAAAACAATGAGAAAACAAATAACAAAATGGCAAGGTTAAGTCCTTAGTTATCAATAATAATATTGAAGGCAAATGAACTAAACTTCTCAATTAAAAAGACATAGAGTGGCCAAATCCATAAAAAAGCAAGAGTAGAAATCCAAAACCTCAACTGACCAATAACAAGCAAAGCGATCAAAGCCGAAATAAAAAGGTTTTCAGGAAAGGAAAAACCAAGACCTAATGGCTTTACTGTTGATTTGACCAAACATTTAAATAACTAATAACAATCCTACTCAAACTATTCCAACAAATTGAGGCAAGAATACTTCCAAACTCATCCTATGAGTTCTGTATTGCCCTGATGCCAAAATCAGACAAATACACATCAGAAAAATGAAGACCACAGGCCACTACTACTGATGAATATTGATGCAAAAATCCTCAACAAAACACTAGAAAGCCTAATTCAATAACAAATTATACATATTTTTCATCACGACCAAGTAGGATTTATCCCTGGGATGCAAGAATGGTTCAGCATCAGCAAATCAGTCAATGAGATAGATGATATCAACAGAATGAAGAACAAAAACCATATGATAATTTTAATTGACACTAAAAGGCATTTTATAAAATTCAACATCTCTTTATGATAAAAACCCTTTAAAAACTGGATATAGAAAAGACATATCTCAATACAATTAAAGTCATATATGAGAGGCCCACAGCTACTATCATAATGAATGGGGAAAAACTTAAATTCTTTCCTCTAAGATCTGAAACACAAGGGTTTATACTTTCACCACTGTTATTCAACATAGTACTGGAAGTCCTAGCTACAACAATCAGGCAAGAGAAAGATATAAAAGTCATCCAGATTGGAGTGGAAGAGTCAAATTATCTCTGTTTACAGGTAATATGATTTTATATTTGGAAAAACCTAAATACTCCGCAAAAAAAAAAAAAAAAAAAAACTATTAGAATTGATAATCCCATCCAGTAAAGTTTCAGAATACAAAATTTATATATATAAATTAGTAGCATATATGCCAACAGCAAAGTCTGAAAAAGAAATCAAGAAAGTTATCACATTTGCAATAGTTACACATAAAATTAAGTACCTAGGAGTAAACTCAACCAAAGAGGTGAAAGATCTCTATAATAAAAACTATAACATTGATACAAAAAAAATAAGGAAGATACAGAAAATAGAAAGCTATTTCATTTTCATGAATTGGAAGAACCAATATTGTTATAATGTCCATACTACCCTCAAAAATATACAAATTAAATACAATCCCTACAAATTAACAATGATGTTCTCACAAAAACAGAAAAAAATTATAAATTTATATGTAACCACAAAAGACCCAGAATATCAAAAGCCAGCCTGAGCAAAAAGAACAAAACTGGAGGAATCACATTACCTGAATTTACATTATTTGACAGAGCTATTGCAACCAAAACAGCACAGAATATGCATAAAAACAGACACATGGCCCTATACAACAGCCTAGAGAACCCAGAAATAAATTTACATACCTATAGCTAACTGATTTTCAACAAAGATGCCAAGAATATACATTAGGAAAAGTAGTCTCTTCAATAAATGATACTGAGAAAACAAGACAGCTATGTGTAGAAGAACAAAACTAGATCCCTATCTCTCGCCACATACAAAAATCAAGTCAAAATAGATTAAAGACTTAAATTTAAACTTTCAAATATGAAACTATTAAAAGAAAACAATGCTGAAACTCTCCAAGTCACTGGGCTAGGCAAAGATTTCTTGAGTAATACCCCATAAGTATAGAGGTATTGTCCATCCAAAGCAAAAGTGTGCAAATGCGATCAGATCAAGTTAAAAAGCTTATGACCAGTCAAGAAAATGATCAGCAAAGTGAAGAGAAAACCTATACAGTGGGAGAAAATAATTGGAAT
Source organism: Alouatta palliata (assembly GCA_004027835.1). NCBI lineage: Eukaryota > Metazoa > Chordata > Mammalia > Primates > Atelidae > Alouatta > Alouatta palliata. The sequence continues at coordinate 4,371 of PVKV010034589.1, read as the reverse complement.
TGTCCATCTGACAAGGGATTGATAACCAGAATTTTAAAAGAGCTCAAACAACTCAATAGAAAAAAAAACCTAATAATGAAAATAAAATATAGACAAAAGATATGAAAAGACATTTCTCAAAAGAAGACATACAAGTATATAAAAAGATACTCCCCATCATTGATCAGCAGAATAATGTAAACCAAAACTACAATGATCTATCATCTCACCCCAGTTAAAATAGCTTTTATCCAAAAGACAGACAAAGTAACTAAAGTTTGTGAGCACGTGGAGAAAAGGAAACCCTTATACAGTATTGGTGAGGATGTAAATTAGTATAGTCACTATGGAGAAGAGTATGGACATTCTTCAAATATTAAAAATAGAACAAACATATGATCCAGCAATCCCACTGCTAGGTATATGCTAAAACAAAAGGAAGTCAATATATCAAAGAGATATCTGCACTCATCTTTATTAAAGAACTGCTATCTATTCACAATAGCTGACACTTGGAAGCAACCTAAATGTCCATCAACAGATAATGGATAGAGAAAATGTGGTGCATGTATACAATAGAGTACTATTCAACCATCAAAAAGAATGAAATCTTGTCATTTGCAACAACATGGTTGGAACTGGAGAATATTATGTTAAGTGAAATAAGCAAGGCCCAGAAAGTCAAGCTTCACACATTCTCACTCACTTTTGGGAGCTACAAAGTAAAACAATTGAACTCATGGAGATAGACAGAGTGATGATTACCAGAGGCTGGGAAGGAAAGGTGAGGATGGTTAATGGGTACAAAAAATATAGTTACATAGAATAAATAAGATCGAATAGTATTTGATAGCACAATAGGGTGATTATAGTCAACAATAATTTATTGTATATTTTCAGATAACTGAATGAGTATAATTGGAATGTTTGTAAAAGAAAAAAAGATACATGCTTAAGGTAATGGATATCCCATTTACACTGCTATGATTATTATACAGTGTTAAGTCTACATCAAAATGTCTCATGTACCCCATTAGTATATACATGTACTATGTAACCATGAGAATGAAAAAAATTAAAAAATATTAAAAATATGAAGAATTTATTAAAAAAATAAAGTACATCCTTATATTTGAATTAATAGTAATGCATAGTTTTTATATTGCTCATAGAACCATAATATAAAATGTGAATCTATTTTATCTTAGATGTTTTATTAATACATTTATGTCTTGTTGTGAAAACAACCCTCACAGAGACCAGATCTATTATTTTATATCAACAGGAAATACAGCTATTCTAATGGCTTGTCATTATAATAACTAGCCTATGCTATGCATGTTTATTTCTTTTGTATTTTTTTCTCCTATTTCTCAATAATATTATTCTGTATCATAAATAGGCTACCCACTGCCAAATTCATCTTCGTCATTACCAATAAATATCCCCTTCTCCATATATGGCTTTGTCTCCATATATGAAGAAGGGGATATTTATTGATAATGACAAAGTATATATATATATATATATATATATATATATACATATATATATATATTCACTTTTCTAAATTAGCTCAATAGCAACAGTAATCCCAATGCAATCTATAATTTAGTGATCTAACCAAATTTTATTGTCCTCCACTTTTCTTATGTAATCAACTTAACACTTCCTTTTACCTACATATGATTTCCTGATCCCTACATATAATCTCAACTACCTTGACCAATGCAAGCTAGTTGTACTTCCTTGTGATAACACTGACTTTTTCTGAATTCATTTCTCTGTTTCATGTATGATGTACCAATACACCTAAACATGTCTAGAGTCATGTGAGCATACTTCATGGGATCATTAGTCCTGCTAACACTGATATAAGGCTGTATTTCCAGACCAACATTAACAGGAAAAGTAACTTAAAATATTGTATAAACATATGAAAGACAAAAACAGGACTACTAGGACTATTTGACAGGAAAGTGAAAATTTTAAGAACAAAGCAGCAACCTAAAGAGGTTACTTTTACTCTAAACATATTTGTCAGTTATGAAAGTGTGAACTGAAATTGTGAAGTCTCAAAGCATAAAAGGAACCTATATCCAACCCAATGACCAGCCACTTCCAAAGCAATCAAGTTGCTCAACAACGGTAAGTAATGTAAACAAGGAACATTCATTCTATACCCGTCAGTACAATTATGAATTACTTACTGTTCTTTCAGCAAATGTTGCTGTGGTCCTGTATGAATATGGGTGAAAATTAAAAACAAAAAAAAAAAAAGGAAAAAGAAAAGTCAAATGGTTTCCTGAAGAGATTGTGACAAACTGACCACATATCACATGAATTTTCACTCAAATTTGCTTGATTAACTGGTCCAAAATTCTCCAAACATGGATTTATTTTAAGTTTTTTCATTTGGTAGTACCTCAAGCACTTGGAAAAAGCAAATGTAAATCTAAGTACATTCAGAAAGAGATATCTTTATTTTAAGCATTAGGTATCCCCTGAAAACCATTGATAAAGGTCATTAAAGAGCACCAGGCAAACAAAACCATGCACGCAAGCAAAGTCCTTAAATCTAACCTCAAACAGAAATATAAAAGATATGGAATTAGTGTAAAAATTAGATACAGAAATTATTGTAACAGAGACCAAAATTATATATGTATGTTTTAAATAAAGAAAAACAATAAAATATAGAGAATTAGAAACTACAAAATGACTGCAGATTTTAAAAAGAATAAAATATAACTTTAAGAAATAAAGAAAATTAAACTAAAAAATCAAAACAAATGGATTAAAATTAAATATCCAGTAAAAAGTTGGAATTAGTTGGACAGACCTGACAACAAAATTTATGAACTTTTAACAAATTTGAAGAATTTATCCAAAAATTAGCACAGAGGTACAAAAGTCATAAAATACTGAAAAAGTATTAAAATACATGAAAGATTCAGTGGAATTATTAAATTATTAAAATTTCAAGTAAAGAAGAGATGAAAATAAGCAATATTAGAGGACATACTGAGAATTAATTAAAGTTATTAGTTCACATATTAAAATAATCTACCATATTCCAAGCCAAATTATATACATGCGTGTGTGAATATATATATACATATACATAATTATTATACATATAATCAGAGAAAACATAGTAAAACTCACAATAACCAAATAAAGAGAAAATCTTGCAGAAAACCTAGGAAGGTATCCACACTATAAGAAGCATAATTAATGTCCAACTAGCTTATGACCAGGAAATTTAGGAATCAGAGAATTGCTGAAAGAAAAGTGTTTCCATAAATGAAGATGAAAAGGAAAGTTTTAAAGAAATATTAACAAGAGATTCTGGAATAAGAAGATAAATAAACATTAACTATATATGACAATAATAACAATAATGTGTAATGGAGGTTTTAAAAAAGCAACTGAATTGAAAATATAAAACAAAAAATGTATAATTCTGAATGTACTTAAACAGAGTTGAAGTGTTTCAAGTCTTTGGTTTCAGAAGGTGGGAGAGCTATTAATTTTAGGCTGATAATTATATGTGCTGTATTTCCTTTGTATGCAAAAGCAGAATAGAATATAAACATCAAATATCAAATATTAATTAAAAAAATTATAAAGCTCAGCAAGAAAGAGAATAAAGGGAAAATAGAAAAGCAAGAACAATGTAGCCAAGTCAATTCTAAGCAAAAAGAACAAAGCTGGAGGCATCACACTGCTGGACACATTACTATACTACAAAGCTACAGTAAACAAAACAGCATGGTACTGGTACCAAAACAGAGATATAGACAAATGGAACAGAACAGAGGCCTCCGAGGCAACACAACACATCTACAACCATCCGATCTTTGACAAACCTGACAAAAACAAGCAATGGGGAAAGGAGTCCCTGTTTAATAAATGCTGTTGGGAAAACTGGCTAGCCATGTGCAGAAAGCAGAAACTGGACCCCTTCCTGACACCTTACACCAAAATTAACTCCAGATAGATTAAAGACTTAAACATAAGACCTAACACCATAAAAACCCTAGAAGAAAATCTAGGCAAAACCATTCGGGACATAGGCGTAGGCAAGGACTTCATGACCAAAACACCAAAAGCATTGGCAACAAAAGCCAAAATAGACAAATGGGACCTAATCAAACTCCACAGCTTCTGCACAGCAAAAGAAACAGTCGTTAGAGTGAATCACCAACCAACAGAATGGGAAAAAATTTTTGCAGTCTACCCATCTGACAAAGGGCTGATATCCAGAATCTACAAAGAACTGAAACAGATTTACAAGAAAAAAACAAACAAGCCCATTCAAAAGTGGGCAAAGGATATGAACAGACACTTTACAAAAGAAGACATACATGAAGCCAACAAACATATGAA
>PVKV010034588.1:0-17521 GCA_004027835.1 Alouatta palliata | reverse complement strand
TTGTCTCTCTCTCTCTCTCTCTCTTGCTTTTCTTTTTTTTTTAATTGAGATGGAGTTTCACTCTGTCACCCAGGCTGGAGTGCAATGGTGTCATCTCTGCTCACTGCAACCTCCCAGGTTCAGGTGATTCTCCTGCCTCAGCCTCCCGAATAGCTGGGATTACAGGCATCTGCCACCATGCACGGCTAATTTTTTGTATTTTTAGTAGAAAGAGGGTTTTGCCATGTTGACCAGGCTGGTCTTGAACGCCTGACTTCAGGTGATCCAACTGCCTGCCTCGGCCTCCCGAAGTGCTAGGATTACGGGCGTGAGCCACCACGTTTGGCCTTCTCTCTTTCTTTTTCTTGCATAACTTCAGTATCTCTCTGTGGGCAACAGAAACTAGATGGCCCCAGTCCTGGGTTAGGTGAGAAAGGACTCATTGAGCCCAGGGGCTGGGGTGGGAAATTTGGAACACGTAAGGCCACTTTTCAACCCTTTCCCAATGTGCCTTAACTTGGGAAGCCCCTAGGTTGTGGGCTTGTGGCTCCCCAGTGGCGAAAGGCACTGCGGTCAGGTGGAGAAAGGGACCAGGATTAAGCAAAGTGTCTGTGCCAAGACGCTCTATGGGAAAAGTGCGTTAGGGATTGGAGCGCCTGAGACGTCCTAACTGTATGTTTCTTCTGCCCTCGTGTGTCTCCATTGGGAACTGCAGCAACCTAAGTCCAGGGGTTTTTGTTTTTTGTTTTTTGTTTTTTGGTTTTTGGTTTTTGTTTTTTGAGACAGTCTCGCTCTATTGCCAGACTGGAGTGCAGTAGCACCATCTCGGCTTACTGCAACCTCCGCCTCCTGGGTTCAAGCAATTCTCCCGCCTCAGCCTCCCAAGTAGCTGGGACTACATGCATGCACCACCACTCCTGGCTAATTTTTGTATTTTTAGTAGACTGTGTTTCACCATTTTGGTCAGGCTGGTCTCAAACTCCTGACCTTGTGATCCACCTGCCTCAGCTTCCCAAAGTGCTGGGATTACAGGTGTGAGCCACTGCACCTGGCTTTTTTTTTTTTTTTTTTTTTTTTGAGATGGAGTCTCTCTCTGTCATCCAGGCTGGAGAGCAGTGGCACGATCTCAGCCCGCTGCAACCTCCTCCTCCTCGGTTCAAGCGATTCTCCTGCCTCAGCCTCCCAAGTAGCTGAGATTACAGGTGCACGCCACCACGCCCAGTGAATTTTTGTATTTTTAGTAGAGATAAGGTTTTGTTCGCTATGTTGGTCAGGCTGGTCTCAAACGCCTGGCCTCTGCTGGTATCTCTGCTGTATCCCATACTTTTGTTCATGGTTCACAGTCCCATCCATTATTATCCCATGTCCATTATCTTCTCCCACATTCAACTGTAAACTCCAAACTATAGGATCCTTTCCTTGCCACCACTCTATGGCCAGCATCTAACATGAAGCCCAGAAGAGCGACTCAACAAATATGTACTGAGTTTCTGAACCAGGGCAAATCCAATCTGGCAGAGATAAACTGTTTTCTTTCTTTCTTCTTTCTTTCCTTCTTTCTTTCTTTCCTTTTCTTTCTTTCTTTCCTTCTTTCTCTTTCTCTCTCTCTTTTTATCTTTCCTTCTCTTTCTCTGTTTCTTTCTTCTTTTTTTTTCTTTGAGACAGAGTCTCACTCTGTGGCCCTAGGACTTTAGGAGGCGAAGAGGGAAGTATTGCTTGAGCCCAGGAGATCCAGACCACCCTGGCCAAATTAGTGAGATCTCATCTCTAATAAAACACCACACACGGCCGGGCGCTGTGGCTCACGCCTGTAATCCCAGCTCTTAGGGAGGCAGAGGCGGGAGGATAGCTTGAGCCCAGGAGTTTGAGACCTGCCTGGGTGGTATAGCGAGACCCCGTTCTCCACAAAAAGGAAAAAACAAAAAGACAAAAAAAAAAAAAAACACCACACACAAAGAGAGAAGTTTGAGACTGCAGTGACCTATGATCACACCACTGCATTCCAGCCTGAGCAACATTGTGAGATCTTATTTCTAAATAATAATAATAATAAAATTTAAAGTGCCTACTCTTTCAACTCATGCAATTCCAGACGTTAGCTGAAGACCCCCAGATGTATATATTCTACCCCCTGGAAGTTCCCGAGTCCTGGTGGTCAGGAACATGAGGTGATCTTTCTGTTGACCAGCTTCCTGAGAGTCCCTTTCAGGTCTCTGTTCCTCAAGCTGTAGATGAAAGGGTTCAGCATGGGGGTGACTGCTGTGTACATCACGGCAGAAGCTTTCTCCTTCACAGCGGTGTGGACCGAGGAGGGACATAGGTAGACCCCAATGGTGGTCCCATAGAAGAGAGCAGCCACGGACAGGTGGGAGCTGCAGGTGGAGAAGGCTTTCTTCCTGCCACCTGCAGAGGGGACCTTCATGATGGCTACAAGGATGTGAGCATAGGAGGCCAGGATGCAGATGAAGGGCATGGCTATCACCATCCCTGCCACAGTGAGGATGAAAATCCTGTTCACAGACGTGTCTGTGCACGAAAGTCGGAGGATGGGAGTGAGGTCGCAGAAGTAGTGAGGCACCTTGAGGCTGCTGCAGAAGACAAGGCGGGCCATCAGGAGGATGTGGGTGAGTGAGATGAAGCAGGAAAACGCCCAGGGGACCCCGACCAGCAGGCCACAGAGGCGTGGGCTCATGATCGTGGTGTAGTGCAATGGGTGGCAGATGGCCACAAAGCGGTCATAAGCCATTACAGCAATTAAGACGCTGTCCAAGATGCCAAAGAAATGGAAGAAGTACATCTGGGTCAGGCAGCAGGGATAAGAGATGGCCTTGCTCCTGGTTTGAAGGCTCACCAGCATCTTGGGGATGGTGTCGGTGGCCAGACAGAAATCAACCAGGGACAGGTTGGCCAGGAAGAAGTACATGGGGGTGTGGAGGTGGGAGTCTATGCTGATGGCCAGGATGATGAGCAGGTTCCCCATGACCGTGACCAGGTACATGCAGAGGAACAGAGAAAAGAGAAGCGTCCTCTGCTCTGGCTTTTCTGAGAGTCCCAGGAGGATGAATTCAGATGCATTGGTTTGGTTTCGTGGCTCCATGGGTGTGATTCCTCTGGAAGTATGCAAAGTGAAGGTTACAGGAATGCCAGGGAGATGGTTTTGGAAAGTTAGATGAGATCGAAACCCAGTTCTCATCTGACACCATATATATATATATATACATACATACATATATACATATATATATACACACACACATATGTATATATGTATATATGTGTGTGTGTATATATGTATATTTGTTTATATGTGTATATATGTGTATATCTACATATATATGTGTATATATGTATATATAGTGTATGTGTATATGTGTATATATGGTGTTTTTATATATATATTGTTTTAATTTTACAGACCCTGTCTCTAAAAACTAATATATAATATATAAAAATTTATATATTATATATAAATATATTACATATAATTTTATATTATATACAAATATATATTATTATATATAGAATATTATTTTTTAGAGACAGGGTATCTAAAATAATAAAATATATGGTTGTTTTTTTTTTTTTGAGATCACTAACCCCCAGGCTGGAGTACAGTGGCATGATCTCGGCTCACTGCAACCTCTGCCACCCAGGTTCAAGCGATTCTCCTTAATCAGACTCCCAAGTAGCTGGGATTACAGGTCTCTGCCGCCACGCCCGGTTGATTTTTGTACTTTTAGTAGAGACAGGTTTTCACCATGTTGGCCAGGCTGGTCTTGAACTCCTGACCTTGGAATCCACTTGCCTTTGCCTCCCAAAGTGCTGGGGTTAGAGGTGTGAGCCACTACGCCTGGCCCATATGCCATATGTATGTATGTATGTATGTGTGTATACATATATATATATATATATATATATATATATATATATATATATAAAATTTTTTAGAGACAGGGTCTTGCTCTGTCACCCAGGATGGAGTGCAGTGGTGCAGTCATAGTTCATTGCTACCTTGAACTCTTGGGCTCAAGCCATCCTCCTGCTACAGCCTCTCTAGAAGTGGATTCTACAGTCACAAACCACCATGCCTAGCTTATTTACCTTCTTTTTTGTTGGTGGAGATAGGGTCTTACTATATTGTCCAGGCCGGCCTTGAACTCCTAGGCTCAAGCCATCCTCTTGCCACAGCCTCTCTAGTAGCAGGGTCTATAGTCACACACCACCGAGCCTGGCTTATTTACTTTTGGGGGGTGCGGTGGAAACAGGGTCTTGCTATATTGTCCGGGCTGGTCTTGAACTCCTGGGCTCAAGTGATCCTCCCACCTAGGCCTTCCAAAGTGCTGTGATTACAGGTGCGAGCCACTGCACTTGGCCTGACAACAGCTTATATATAGGTTGCACCTTGAATCATGGATAAAATATTTACAGCAACTCTTCTTCTTCTTTTTTCCTGTGGGACTTGCTCCATTCCAATTATTTTTTATTAATTAACAAATTTTAGGGCCGGGCCTGATGGCTCCCATCTATAACCCCAGCACTTTGGGAGTCTGAGGGGGACAGACTGCTTGAGTGCAGGTGTTCAAGATCAGCCTGAGCAACATGGCAAAAAGTCATCTCTACCAAAAAAAAAATACAAAAATTAGCCAGGCATGATAGCATGTGCCTGTAGTCCCAGCTGCTCATGAGGCTGAGATAGGAGGATTGCTTGAGGCTGGGAGGTGAAGGTTGCAGTCAGCTGTGATCATGCCATTGCACTCCAGCCTGGGCAACAACAGCGACACTCTGTCTCAATTAAAAAAAAAAAAAAAATGAAAGAAAGAAAGAAAAAAGAAAAAAGAGAACATGTGATATTCGACTTTGTGTTTCCGAGTTACTTAACTTAGGAGAATGGCCTGCAGTCCCATCCACATTGCTTCAAAAGACATGATTTCCTTCTTTTTTATGGTTCTGTGTGTGTGTGAACTCCTCGGTGTGAACACACACAGAGGGATTCAAGGCTGAAGTGAACTGTGATCATGCCACTGCACTCCAGCCTGGGCAACACAATGAGATCCTTTCTCTAAGATAAACAAATAAAAGCTCAACATCCCATCACATGGGTTCATGAAATCCTATGTGAACTGGCCCCTGACCCATCTTCAACCTCATCCATGCTGCCCACCCTGTTCCCAGCACAGTGATCTCTCTGGTGCTCGAGCACATTTCTCTCAGGGCCCTTGCGCCTGCTGTTTTGTTTTCTGGGGGCTTACTTTCCATCTGGATAAGCTACCTTTTGGAGAGGCCAAGGTGTGAGCATCGATTGAGATCAGTCTGGGCAACAACAGATATTAAAAATATCTCTGTCTCTCCAACAGATATTAAAAATTAGCCACGGGTGGTGGTTTCAGCCATTCAGGAGGCTGAGGTGGAAGGATTGCTTGAGTCTAGGAGTTTGAGGCTGCAGTGAGCTATGGTCATGCCACTGCACTCCAGCCTGGGTAACAGAGAGAGAATCTGTCTCAAAAAAAAGAAAAATAAATTTGCGTTTTCAGAGAGGTTTTTTCTAACCACCGCCATCTTAAGTAGATCTCACACTTAGAGAGTAACACAAACACCCATCATGTTGACTCTGTGCCAGGCACTGTCCTAAGTATAATTATTATCCTGACTTTCAGAAAAGAAAACAGAAGCACACAGTGATTAAATAGCTTGATGAAGTTATGCAGCTAGGAATAATCTTCTTTTGTTATCTTCATAACATTTACTGCTATACAAAATCATCTTGCTTTTGTAAATCTCCCCGAAGTAAACTGTAAATATCGTAAGAGCATGTTTTCTTTTATTTTTCTTTTTTCTTGGGATGTTTCTAAGTTCCTGACATTTTTAAAAATTTTATTTTTACTTTTAATAGAGATGGAATTTAACTATGTTGACCAGGCTGGTCTCGAACTCCTGACCTCAGGTAATCCACCCATCTCAGCCTCCCAAAGTGCTGAGATTACAGGTGTGAGCCACCGCACCCAGCCAGCTTTTCTTTATAGACAGAGGTCTCACTATGTTGCCCAGACTGGGCTTGAATTCCTGGGCTCAAGCAGTCCTCCCATCTTGGCCTCCAAAGTACCTGGGATTACAGGTGTGAGCTACTGCACCCAGTGAGGACCAGGTTTTTCTTGCTACTGTATCCCTTGTATCTATCACTGGGCCTGGCATCTAGGAGAGACTTAAACCCACTGAATGAATGAATGGATGGATGGATGAATAAAAGAATGAATTGTAGGAAGATCCATTAAGACATAAATAAGAGGACTGGATATGCTGGCTTACATTTGTAATCCCAGCACTTGGAAAGTCTGAGGCAGGAGAATCGCTTGAGCCCAGAAGTTCATGACCAGGTTGGGTAACATAGTGAGACCTTGTGTCTGAGGCAGGAGACTTGCTTGAGCCCAGGAGTTGACAACCAGCCTGGGCAATATAGTGAGACCTCGTCTCTACAAAAAAAAAAAAAAAAAAAAAAAAAATTAGCCAGGTGTGGTGGCGCACACCTATAGTTCTAGCTACGTGGGAGGCTGAGGTGGGAGGATTGCTTAAGCCTGGGAGTTTGAGGTTGCATGAGTCATGTTCACACCACTGTATTCCAGCCTGGGTGACAGAACGAGACCCTGTCTCGAAAGAAAAAAAAAAAGATATAAATATGAAATTTGCATTTAGAATGTAGAGAAGCTAATGGGACTAATAGGTGTTTTATGATTTCAAGGATGGATGAATCCAGATAGGGCTTAATAAATTAAGAGAGATGTACCACAAGACCTAAGCTTAGGGTTAAAGTTTGATTCCCAGAGGATTGAATTTGGCAACATGGGAGTGACTTAGTTAATGGAACACAGCTGGACCCTGTTCTTGATCGTCCTTATAATGACTGTCCTGGTTAGAGTCTGTTCCCAGCATCTCTCTGTCTATACCCTTCTTGGGATCTCTGCTTGTTTGTTTGTTGTTTGTTTTTGAAACAGGATCTCACTATGTTGCCCAAGCTGGTCTTGAACTCCGGAGCTCAGGGAAACCTCTTGACTCGGTCTCTAAGAGTGCTGGGATGACCGTGCCCGGCGCCTTCTTGAGATCTGACACCTCCTAAACTTGAATGTTTTCCAAGCTCTTGGCTTCAGCTCTCAGCTTCAGCTCAATCTCTCTCTCTCTTTTTTTTTTTTTTGAAACACAGTTTCATTCTGTTGCTCAGGTTGAAGTGTGCAATGGCACGATCTTGGCTCACCACAACATCTGCCTTCCAGGTTAAAGCAATTCTCCTGCCTCTGCCTCCCGAGTAGCTGGAATTATAGGTATGCACTACCACACCCAGGTAATTTTGTATTTTTAGTAGGGATTGGGTTTCACCATGTTGGTCAGGCTGGTCTTGAACTCCCAACCTCAGGTGAGCCACCTGCCGCGGCCTCTCAAAGTGCTAGGATCATAACTCACTTCAGCCTTGAACATCTTGGTGTGTGTTCACACAGAGGAGTTCACACACACAGAGAGCCATAAAAAAGAATGAAATCATGTCTTTTGCAGCAATGTAGATGGAACTGCAGGCTATTAGCCTAAGTGAAATAACTCAGAAAGTCAAATACTACATGTTTTTTTTTTTTTTTTTTTTTTTGAGACATACTTTTTTTTTTTTTTTTTGAGACAGAGTTTCCCTCTTGTTGCCCAGGCTGGAGTGCAATGGCACAATCTTGGCTTGGGATTACAGGTGTGACCACCGCGCTGGGCCAACTCTCTTTTTTAAAATACCACTTTCATCTCATGACCCTTGGGAGAATTTGCTAAAAGCTGCAGAATCTCCCCCCACCGAAAACATATACTTTGGCTTAATTTTGCATAGCATTTCAGGGGGTAGGGGGAGATGCCCTGAAGTCTAAGGTAACAGCTACTTTTAAAAGCCCTTTTCATAGAGGTCTCCTGATTTTGAAAGCTCATTCTCAGACTTAAACCCCAGGTTCACACTTACACACCTGTGGAAATTCCACTTATACTGTCAGTATTCTCACTTGGATAATCTGCAGGAAGGTAGAGTGATGGAAAGCAGAGATTACTGGGTTCACATAGGCCAGGATTTAAGTCCTGGATCTATGATTTCCTGACTCTTTTTTTTCTTTTCTTTTTTTTTTTTTTTCTTTTTCTTTTTTTTTTTATTTTGGGAGACAGAGTTTCGCTTTTTTTGCCCAGTCTGTCTGGAGTGCAGTGGCACGATCTCAGCTCACTGCAGCCTCCGCCTCCTGGGTTCAAGCAATTCTTCTGCCTCAGTCTTCTGGGTAGCTGCGATTACAGGCACACGCCACCACACTCGGCTAATTTAATCTCTGTATCTCATGAAGCATGCATGAATTCATGAATGCACATTGTAGTGAGAGAGACAGACTCCAAGAGGCATTTATCAGATTATGAGGAAATTGCCTTAACAGAGAATCTCCCCACCATCCCCACCGAAGATTATAAAAGCGCTAAGAAAACAGATGAGTAAGACAGTGATTTTTTGAAAATCTGATGTCTACAAAATAGCCTTGAGTAGCTCACCATTATCCACTGAACAAAGCCCAAATGTTTACCTTCACATGAAAAATATCCCAATCTTTTTGCAACTCGCTACTTATCTTAGCTAGTGCTACCCTCCTAGAAATATATTTCACTCCAGCTCTTTGGGGTGACATGCTGATCCCACTCAAAACCCATCCTTTCCTGCTCTTTCCTGCCTCCTTCCTTCTTCACATGCTGTAATATTTAATTCTAAAATTTCGTAAATACTGTGATAGACACTTTACCTAAATGACATTTCATCCTAATCACAAAATACCAGGCGGGGGTTTTCATCTCCATTTTACAGATGAGGCGGCTGAGGCTGTAAGAGGAGACAGGGTGTGTCCACGCTCCCACAGGTGTTCAGTGGTGGAGTTTGGTTCTGAATGTGTGTCTGCCAGAGTCCAAATCTCCCAGCTTTTCCACCAAGCCGTGATGCCTCTCTGCAGTCTCTTCCTGGAGTTCCTTATGTTTTTACCCTCCTCCATCAAATTTCCCCGCTACAGAATGTCCATGTTAAAGGTAGTTTCTTAATCTGTATCCTGACATCCAGTTAGGGGTTTATGCCACTCTGTGGCACTGAAATCACTCTATCTCATAGCATCATAATTCAGCTAAAAGTCAGAATTTTTTTTGTTTTGTTTTTTGTTTTTTGAGACAGAATTTCACTTTTGTTGCTCAGGCTGGAGTGCAATGGTGCGATCTCAGCTCACTACAACCACCGCCTCCAGAGTTCAAGAGATTCTCCTGTCTCAGCCTCCCAAGTAGCTGGGATTATAGGCATGTGCCACCACGCCCAGCTAATTTTATATTTTTAGTAGAGACAGGGTTTCTCCATGTTGGTCAGGCTGGTCTCGAACTCCTGACCTCAGGTGATCTGCCTGCCTCAGCCTCCCAAAGTGCTGAGATTACAGGCGTGAGCCACCATGCCTGGCCTGAATCACAGGGTAGTTGTATTTATAGTTAAAAATTGGGGGCCGGGCGCAGGATTACACACCTGTAATCCCAGCATTTTGGGAGTCTGAGGCAGGCGAATCATTTGAGGTCAGGAGTTCCAGACCAGCCTGGCCAACATGGCGTGACCCCATCTCTACTAAAAATACAAAAATGAGCCCAGCATGGTTGGGGGTGCCTGTGGTCCCAGCTACTCAGGAGGCGGAGGCACGAGAATCGCTTGAACCTGGGAGACAGAGGTTGCAATGAGCTGAGATAACACTATTTGCCCTACTGCCTGGGCGACAGAGTGAGACTCTGTCTCAAAAGGATGAGAGTAATAACAACATGCCAGTCACTCCTCTTAAAAATAAGATAAACACAAATAATAAAAAATATCTTCCAGTGTATCTGAGATCATTGAACTTGGCCTTCATCAATTTTACCAACATTTGTTCAGCCTCTCTCTCTCTCTCTCTCTCTCTCAATTCACTTACTGGGCTATCTTTCCTCTTCTTGTCACCATCACTCAGGCATGAGTTAAATGGCTCAGTGTCGTCCCAGCAGGTATGAGATGATGAAGTTAGATGTTTGGACCAGCGGACGCCATGTAGAAGTACTGGGAATATGTCCTCCTGGCCAAAAGAAGAAAAGCCAGGGTTAGGAACAAGTTGTAGGAACTGAGGGAATATGTATAATTTCTGGGCCAATCAGAAGCCAATTCCCTGAGCTCCTTGTTATGCAAATTGTCTAACTTCATCTCTATTCCCTGAATAGTTCTGCTTCCTATGGGGGCTGGGACATGGCAGTAAGAACAATTTTATGTCTTCTTCGGGGTAAGATGCATGCTTCCTAACTTTCTCTGCACCCTCTCCTCGAGGAACAAACTCTCCTTGTCTTCTAAGCTCAGTCTTTCCAATGCCCAAGGCTTCTCCTATCAGAAGGTTCCATTATTATTGGAAGCCATTGTTTCTCCTCAACTTAAAGAACTAAGAGGCCAGGCATGGTGTCTCACACCTGTAATCCCAGCACTTTGGGAGGGCAAAGCGGGTGCATCACCTTAGGTCAGGAGTTTGAGACCAGCCTGGCCAACATGGTAAAACCTCATCACTACTAAAAATAGAAAATTTAGCTGGGCATAGTGGCAGGCATCTGTAATCCCAGCTACTCGGGAGGCTGAGGCAGGAGAATTGCTTAAACCCAGAGGCAGAGGTTACAGTGAGCCGAAATCGCATCACTGCATTCTAGCCTGGTAGACAAGAGTGAGACTGAGTCTTATATAAAACAAAAAAGAACTAAGAAACACTTCAAGCATCTTCCCATGTTCACCCAGTGATCTGTCACCAAGACACAAGGTTACCTGCTTTCATCACTGAACCTCAACAGGGCAACTCTCTGCAAAGACCTTTTTCCCAAATAAGTAACATTCACCCTTTTGTCATATAAGCTCAGATTCAAGGCCAGGCGCAGTGGCTGATGCCTGTAATCCCAGCACTTTGGGAGACCGAGGTGGGAGGATCACTTGAGTCCAGGAGTTCAAGACCAGCCTGGCCAACATGGCAAAACCCTGCCTCTACTGAAAATACAAAAATTAGCTGGCCGTGGTGGCAAGCACCTGTAATCCCAGCTACCTGGGAGGTGGAGGCAGGAGGATTGCTTGAACCCAGGAGACAGAGGTTGCAGTGAGCCAAGATTGCGCCACTGCACTGCAGTCTGGGTGACAGGGTGAGATGCTGTCTCCTAAGTGAATGAATGAATGAATGAAAGCTCAGATTCACAAGTGAGAGGATTAGAATGTGGATATAGTCTTCTGAGGGCCATCAGGCAACTCATAACAGAAATGTCTTCTGGTTGACTACATGAAAGTATCTATTATCAATGAACCCAGGAAAGGGTTCTCAGTTTTCTGTCTCTGGGAATCAGGTCTAGACATGCCTGCTGCATTGACTGCCACTACCTGTTGACTCAAGAAAACCAGTGCTGGCAGGAGGGCACCTCATAAAGGACTGAATGATGCCCTATCCTATTCCTGCACATTCCCTAATTCTGAGGTACTTGCAATGAAAGAGAACTGTCTTCATTATTTGAGCATATTAGAGTTAGGGTTTCTATTTATGTATATATGTATTTATTTATTTATTTATTTAGTCTTGCTCTGTCTCCCAGGCTGGAGTGCAGTGGTGCAATCTTGGCTCACTGTAACCTCCACCTTCCAGGCTCAAGCAATTATCCTGCTTCAGCCTCCTGAGTAGCTGGGATTACAGGCTCCAGCCAACACGACCGGCTAATTTTCGTTTTTTTGGTAGAGACGGGGGTTTCACCATGTTGGGCAGGCTGGTCTCGAACTCCTGACCTCAAGTGATCCACCTGTCTCAGTCTCCCAAAGTGCTGGGAATACAGGCGTGAGCCACCATGCCTGGCCAGGGTTCCTATTTTATTTTTTTATTATACTTTAAGTTCTGGGGTATATGTGCAGAACATGGAGGTTTGTTACATAGCTATCCACTTTCCATGGTGGTTTGCTGCATCCATCACCCCATCATCTACATTAGGTATTTCTCCTAATGCTAGCCCTCCCCTAACCCTCTACCCCCCAACAGGCCCCAGTGTGTGATGTTCCCCTCCCTGTGCCCATGTGTTATTGTTCAACTCCCACTTATGAGTGAGAACATGCGCTGTTTGGTTTTCTGTTCTTGTGTCGGTTTACTGAGAATAATGGTTTCCAGCTTCATCCATGTCCTGGCAAAGGACGTGAACTCATCCTTTTTTATGGCTGCATAGTATTCCATGGTGTATATGTACCACATTTTCTTTATCCAGTCTATCATTGATGGGCATTTGGATTGGTTCCAAGTCTTTGCTATTGTGAACAGTGCTGCAATAAACATACGTGTGCATGTGTCTCTATAACTGAATGATTTATACTCCTTTGGGTATATACCCAGTAATGGGATTGCTGGGTCAAATGGTATTTCTAGTTCTAGATCCTTGATAGAACCTAAGGTGTCCTCATTTATGAAGTTCAAATATCTCACAATCATCTCAAACCACTAAGATAATCTAATTTTTATGATATCCAAATATTTTTCATAAATCTAATTTTTTAATGATAAAACTGAGTATAATAGATGCTAACATTGTGTAGGGAGAATATAGTTTACCAGTGACTGGTCCCACTAATTGGATATGAAAACTTAGCCCACTTGACCCACTGTAGGTCTACACTGGGGTACAATTGATATGATCCTAAATACGCAATAAGGTGGAAGCTGGTCTCCAGATATAACAACAGCCTCGCTTAAATCCTTTTCCTGGCAGGGCACAGTGACTTATACCTCTAATCCCAGATCTTTGGGAGGTCATGGCAGGAGGATCACTTGAGCCTAGGTTTTGAGACCTGCCTGGCCAACATAGCCAGACTCCATCTCTACACCACACACCACACTGGGCATGGTGGTGCATGCCTGGAGTCCTAGCTTCCTAGGAGGCTGAGGTAGGAGGGTCCCTGGAGTTTGAGGCTGCAGGGAGCTATGATCATGCCATTGCATTCCAGCCTAGATCACAAAGCAAGACCCTGCCTGTGAAAAAACTCCATCCCTATTAATGATACAAAAAGTAGCCCGGCATGGTGGCAGGCGTCTGTAAGGGCAGGTACTTAGGAGGCTGAAGCAGGAGAATGGATTGAACCTAGGAGGCAGAGGTTGCAGTGCTCCAAGGTTGCGCCATTGCACTCCAGCCTGGCCAACAGAGCAAGACTCAGTCAAGAAAGAAGAGAGTGAGCTAAAAAAAAATTAATTAATTAATAAATAGAAAAGAAAAGAAAAGAAAGAGTCAGATGGCTGGGTACAGTGGCTCACGCCTGTAATCCCAGCAGTTTGAGAGGCCAAGGCGGACAGATCACTTGAAGGCAGGAGTTGGGGACCAGCCTGGTCAACATAGTGAAACCCCATCTCTACTAAGAATACAAAAATTAGCCAGGTGTGGTGGCAGGTGCCTGTAGTCCCAGCTACTCAGGAGGCTGAGGCAGGAGAATCGCTAGAACCTAGGAGGTTGAGGTTGCAGTGAGCCAAGACTATGCCATTGCACTCCAGCCTGGGTGACAGAGTGAGACTCTGTTGAAAAAAGAAAAGAAAAGAAAAGAAAAGAAAAGAAAAGAAAAGAAAAGAAAAGGAAAGAAGGAAGGAAAGAAGAAAGCAAGCAAGAAAGCGAGCAAGAAAACAAGGAAGGAAGGAAGAAAAGAAAAGAAAGGAAGGAAGAAAGAAAGAGTCAGGCATTCTAGTTCACCAGGAATCCTGTCACTTTGACTTATTCTAGAAACCTGAATCCAAAGCAAATGGCACACCACAGAAGAGAGGGCATCCTCCCCATGAATTTCCTCAAGGTTCCCTTCATGTCCTTATTCCTCAGACTATAGATAAAGGGGTTCACCATTTGAGGAACCACAGAATACATCACTGAAGCCACTGCAGTCTTCCTAGGTGAGTCAGTAACTGCAGAACTAATATACACCCCCAAACCTGTCCCATAGAACAAGAGTACCATGGAGAGGTGAGACCCACAGGTGGAAAAGGCTTTATACTTTCCATGTGCTGATGGCATTCTCAAAACAGAGAAGGCGATTTGAGTGTAAGAGAAAATGATTCCAGACAGAGGAACACCACCAAATATGCAAGCTGCAAAATATGTCAGGATGTTATTGATGAGGGTGTCAGAACAGGCAAGTTGGATGACCTGAGCCAGTTCACAGAAGAAGAGTGGGATTTCCAGGTCTGTGCAGAAGGACAGCCTCAACACCATCAGGCCAAGAAGAAGGGCATTCACAACGCTAGTCAGCAGAGAGAGAAGAATCAGCAGGCTGCAGAGGCAGGGGTTCATGATGACCGTGTATCTAAGGGGGTGACAAATGGCCACATAGCGGTCGTAGGCCATTGCCACAAGAAGACAGTTTTCCAAGCCAGCAAAAAGCAGGACAAAGCAGATCTGGGTGAGGCAGCCTGTGTAACTGATGCTCTGATTCTGAGCTTGGATGTTCACCAGCATCTTTGGGATGGTGGTTGTGCTTAAACAAATGTCAGAAAAGGAGAGACTGGAAAGGAAGAAGTACATGGGGGTGTGGAGGTGGGAGTCAGAGATGACAGCCAGGAGGATGAGCAGGTTCCCCAGGATGGTGACCAGGTACATGGACAGGAACAGGCTGAAGAGGACAGGCTGCAGTTCTGGATCCTCTATGAATCCCAGGAGAAGGAATTCTGAAACAGCTGTTTGGTTTCTAGCTTCCATGCTGTTGATGATGAATCTGATGGGAAAGACAATAAAATGGGAGAAGCTGCCGCTGCAGTGGTATCACTGGGGAACAGGACAAAGATGCAAAATCTTTTTTATGTTTTTCTCTGAGATAGAGTCTTGCTCTGTTGCCAGGGTAGAGTGCAGTGCCGCCATCTCAGCTCATTGCAGCCTCCGCCTCCTGGGTTCAAGCGATTCTCCTGCCTCAGTCTCCTGAGTAGCTTGGATTACAGGTGTGCACCACCACACCCTGCTAATTTTTGTATTTTTAGTACGGACGGGTTTCACTATGGTGGCTGATCTTGAACTCCTGACCTCATGATCCACCTGCCTCAGGTGGGGATCAGGGATTCAAGACCAGCCTGGCCAACATGGCAAAACCTTGTCTCTACAAAAAATACAAAAATTAGCCAGGCTTGGTGGTACACACCTGTAATCCCAGCTACTCGGGAGGCTAAGGCAGGAGAATCGCTTGAACCCAGGAGGTGGAGGTTGCAGTGAGCCGAAATCACACCACAGCACTCCAGCCTGGGTGACAGAGCAAGATTCCATCTCAAAAAACAAAACAAAAATATAAAAATTAGCCAGGCACGGTGGTGCACACCTGTAATCCCAGCTACTTGGGAGGTTGAGGCAGGAGAATCACTTGAACCCAAGAGGCAGATGTTGCAGTGAGCCAAGACTGTACCACTGCGCTCAACCCTGGGTGACAAGAGCGAAACTCTGTCTCAAAAAAAAAAAAAAAAAGTGGTGCATATACACCATGCCTTGGAATACTAGACAGCCATAAAAAAAGGAATGAGATCATGTCCTCTGCAGAAACATGGATGGAGCCGGAGGCCATTATCCTAAGTAAACTAACACAGGAACAGAAAAACCAAACACTTCATTTTCTCAGTTATAAGTGGGAGCTAAATATTGATTTCACATAGACACAAGGGAGTGAACAACAGACACTGGAGCCTACTTGAGGATAGAGATTGGAAAACTACCTGTGAGGTACTATGCTTTTTGTTGTTGTTGTTGTGTGTGTGTGTGTGTGTGTGTGTGTGTGTGTGTGTGTGTGTGTGTTTTAGACGAAGTTTCACTCTGTCGCCTGGGCTGGAGTGCAGTGGTGCCATCTCAGCTCACTGCAACCTCCACCTCCTGGGTTCAAGCGATTCTCCTGCCTCAGCCTCCCAAATAGCTGGGATTACAGGTGCCTACTGCTATGCCCAGCTAATTTTTTGTATTTTTAGTAGAGATAGGGTTTCTCAATGTTGGCCAGGCTGGTCTTGAACTCCTGACCTCGTGATCTGCCCGCCTGAGCCTCCCAATGTGCTGGGATTACAGACGTGAGCCGCCATGCCCAGCTGATATTTGTGTTTTTTAGTAGAGACGGGGTTTCACCATGTTGGCCAGGCTGGATGTGGCTTTTCAATCAGAATTATTCCATGCCTTCAAATTAAACCAAAAAATGAGAATGAAGTCATGCAATCTGTCTTCTAGAGCAATGGTTCCCAAACTTTAACTTGCTTTAGAATCACCTGAAGAGCTTGTCAAAGGGCAGATGTATTCGTTCACACTATCACTCCCTTTAACCCATGAGGACACTTTGGTAAGGTGAGGTTACGTGATGGATATGAAATACTGAAATACGCAGTTAGTGGTTGGCAAAGACTGGATATGAGCTCAGATCTTTTTTCTGTTAAGACAGAGTCTTGCTGTCACCCAGGCTGGACTGCAGAAGCCTGATCTCAGCTCACTGCAACCTCCGCCTCCCAGGCATTCTCATGTCTCAGTCTCCTGAGTAGCTAAGATTACAGGCGTGTACCCACCACCACACCTGGCTAATTTTTGTATTTTTAGTAGAGACAGGATTTCACCATGTTGGTTAGGCTGGTCTCAACTCCTGGCCTCAAGTGATCCACTCACATTGGCCTGCCAAAGTGCTGGGATTGATCCCAGGCTTGAGCCACCATGACCAGCCTCAGATCTTCTGACTGTTTTTTAGAGTCAAGGTCTCATTCTGTCACTCAGGCTCGAGTGCGGTGGTGTGATCACAGTTCACTGCAAACGTGAACTTCTAGGCTCAAGCTATCTTCCCACCTCAGCTTCCCAATTAGCTGGAACTACAGGCATGCACCACCATGCCTGGTGAACTTTTAACATTTTGTTGTTGTTGTTGAGTTGGGGTCTTGCTATGTTACCTAAGCTGACCTTGAACTCCCGGCCTTAAGTGATCTTCCTGACTCAGCCTCTCAAAATGCTGAGATAACAGGCACGAACCACCACACCCGGCCAGAACTAGTAATTCTTTCTTTTTTTTTCTCTCTCTGAGACATTTATTCAAAGTGATATGTTCAAAACCAAACTATATTTAAAATATATTAATTTTAATTATTAAGTAACATATTAAATGCATTGGCCTTGTTAAAATTAACATGTGACATATCAATCTGTCCCTTTTACTGTGACTGCCATCTTAGTCCTCTTCATCCTTCTCCAGAAGTAACTTTAGAGGCTGTAATCCCAGCCCTTTGGGAGGCCAAGACAGGTGGATCACTTGAGGTCAGGAGTTAGAGACCAGCCTGACAAACATGGTGAAACCCCGTCTCTACTAAAAATACAAAAATTAGCTGGGCATGGTGGCATGCACCTATAATCCCAGATACTCAGAAGGCTGAGTCAGGACAATCTCTTGAACCCAGGAAACAAAGATTGCAGTCAGCCGAGATCGTGTCACTGCACTCCAGGCTGTGTGACAGAGTGAGACTCCATATCAAAAAAAAAAAAAAAAAAA
>PVKV010034587.1:0-10135 GCA_004027835.1 Alouatta palliata | reverse complement strand
TAAAGTAAGAAAAGGTGGGCTGGGTGTGGTGGCTCACGCCTGGAATCCCAGCACTTTGGGAGACTGAGGCGGGTGGATCACCTGAGGTTGGGAGTTCAGGACCAACCTGACCAACAGGGAGAAACTCCATCTCTACTAAAAATAGAAAAATTAGCCAGAAGTGGTGCCATGTGCCTGTGATCCCAGCTACTCAGGAGGCTGAGGCAGGAGAATCGCTTGAACCTGGGAGGCAGAGGTTGGTTGGTTCATGAGGTTTAGGGAAAGAAGCCATCTCCGTAACGTAAAAGCGAAGGTGAAGCAGCAAGTTCTCCAGAAGATCCAGCCGAGACCATCGATGTCTGTAGCCAGAACAGCCTTCTGCTGGAGGATGATGCTCTCTAGGACTTTCATAGCTGAAGAGAAGTCAATGCCTGGCTTCAGAGCTTCAAAGGACGGGCCGACTCTTGTTAGGAGTTAATGCAGCTGCTGAGTTTTAGTTGAAGCCGGTGCCCATGTGCCATTCTGACCCTTAAGAAAATAGCGAGGGAACTAGGAGTGGAGCCTGAAGATGACCGAATTGCTGCAACCCCAGGATGAAACTTGAACAGATGAGGAGTTGCTTCCTATGGATGAGCAAAGAAAGTAATTTCTTGAAATGGAATCCACTCCCGGAGAAGACGTTGCGAACATTGTTAAAGTGACAACCAAGGATTTAGAAGAGTCCATAAGCTGAGCTGATAAAGCAGTGACAGGGTCTGAGAGCACTGACTCTAGTTTCGAATGAAGATCTGTGAGTGAAATGCTATCCAGTAACATTGCGTGCTACAGAGAAATCTTTTGTGAAAGGAAGAGTCAATTCATGCGGCAAACTTCATTGTTGTCTTTTTTTTTTTTTTTTGAGACAGACTCTCCCGCTGTCACCAGGCTGGAGTGCAGTGGCGTGATGTCAGCTCACTGCAACCTCCTCCCAGGTTCAAGCGATTCCCCTGCCTCAGCCTCCCAAGTACCTGGGACCACAGGCATGTGCCACCATGCCTGGCTAATTTTTTGTGTTTTTGGTAGAGACGGGGTTTCACTGTGTTAGCCAGGATGGTCTAGATCTCCTGACCTCATGATCCACCAACCTCTGCCTCCCAACGTGCTGGGATTACAGGCGTGAGCCACCGCGCCCGGCCCGTTGTTGTCTTATTTAAGGAACTGCCACAGCCACTCCAGACTTCAGCAACCATCGCCCTAATCAGTCAGCAGCCATCAACATTAACGCAAGATCCTCTGCTAGCAAAAAGATTAAAAGTTGCTGAAGGCTCAAATGATTGATTCTTAGCATGTTTTAAAAATATTTTTAAATTAAGGTATGTACATTTATTTGTACATTGTTTTTTAGATATACTACTAATTGCACATGTAATAGACTAAGTATATTGTAAACATCACTTTTCCATGAACTGAGAAACCCAGAATTTCATGTGGCTCACTTTATTGTGATACTCACTTTATTGCCCTGGTCTGGAACCAAGCCCTTCCACTGTCTCTGAGTTGTGCGTGTAGTTTCCTGTGTATCCTCAGATGGAAAGGGCCTTGGAATCAGATCTGGGATTGAATCCTGGTGCCCCCAACTGTGTGATGTTAGGCAAATCTCTTAACCCTTCTGAGCAAAAGAAATGTGTTGTCAGTCACTAAAGTTCTGTGATGGTTTGTTGCACAGCTCTAGACAACAGGCGCATCCAAGCCAACAGAGAAATACAGATCACTCTCAGATCTGAAAACAGCTGCGTGTGCCCCTTGCCTTTGTGAGACCTTTAGTACCCTGGTGAAGCCAGTGCATGTCTTTACTGCTAATTGGTTGTTTTATTCAGGAACTTAAATAATTAATGTCTTTCTATTTTGTGTTCCATATTTTTATTCTGCTCTTTTGCTCTGCCCTTCAGTGTGTGATTCAGAAATCAGACAGGGTTTTGCAGTCACCTTGGGGGCCTCAGTCACAGCAGAGTCTCTGTAACTGTGGATGGTTGTTTGATATCATAAAGCATTCTGGTTCTCGGTATCAGAGGAGGAGTGTTGAAGCATAAGGCAGTTTGCAGCTGTCTTCTAAGTGCCTTGAGTTTCAGCTGAGGTGATGAAGAGTGAACTGTTGTCTGAGGAGCCTTCTGTTGCTGACATAATTGTAAGGTGGTCCTTCGCATGATTGTAAACTGGGTCTGTGCTTCATCAATAAGCTTTTGGACAAGAAGGTCTATCACAGTGGTTCTCTCATTTGCCACGGCAGAATAGAAAATGAAGTATCCCAGTAATTGCATTATAGTTTCCTTGTTGTGGACAGGAAAGCAATGTGGTGTAATTAGGTTTGATTGGAGTACACATTTCCGGTAAGATCTGAAATGAATGATGTTGCTATAGTGACACATCTGCGGCCACCAGCGTGTGAAACATAAAGCAATTCATTTGACAGGCGTAGACATCTGTGAACTGCGAGGATGCAGAGCACATTGACACTGACCAGAAACACTCGACGCCAGCTGATAAATGAACAAATGATGCTGAAACAGGAGGACAGATAATTTGTACTTAATCTGCTGGGGGGACTTTAATCTTCTCATTGGTTGCATTTGACAATGCCATTGTTTAAAGAACAATGCTGCAGAGAACTCATAAATTTTAAAACTTAACTCAGGGTGCAGCCTATTAAAGCAATACATTAATTCCTTTGTTAGGGAGGTTTTATCTTCATGTAGAACAAAGCTATTACTAAAAACACCCACTAAAACAACAGGTTTTTTAGGACTCACATTTTAATTATAGCATCCATTACCCAAAATGCCATGTTGTTCAGAATTAAATCACATGTGAGTTTCACAAGACGGCATCATCATGAAGGGGAAAGCTGTTTCCCAGTTTGTCAGGGCAGGCAAGCATGATGTGTGTGCTGGTTAGTGCACACGAGGCAAGCAAATCTCACAGGTAAGACTCAGAACCATTTTCTAATATTCTTTAAACCAGAGGGCAACCATAGTCTCTTACGCATGATGCTAAGAACTGGGTGTTCGTTATGACGAACATAAGTAGTCTTACCGGCACAGTGTTTACTCATGTGTGTCCTTGGATATGAGCACCGTAATTAACATTTTGGTGGTGTTTGGGCCAGTTGAGATATGTAACACATGAGATAAATAACAGATGAGTACAGTACTGAGAATCATCATGTTTGGAGAAAGCCTGATTTGCAGAGACTATATTTGACTTTGAATATAATATTTGACTTCACTTTAAACAGTGTCATTGACTTTGAATGTATTTGACTTTGCTTTAAAACATGTCAAATATTTTCAAAAGTCAAACTTTAAAGACTGATGAATTAGTCTTATCACTTAAGTTTTGTTTCCATTCCTTGTGAGGTCTAAGTAAGTTTGTGTTTTGATGCCTCCGTTGATTATGCGTGCATGTTACTTTGTTTAACTAGAATCTTCACGAGAAAGTGTATTGCTCTTGGTGCAAAGCATACGTCACTATTACATTTTTATACATGAAAATCACTGGCTCTCTCTTGTGGGATGGTGCGCTGGAGTTTAGGTATGAGGCCAAATCACGATCCAGGAAGATCTGGTCCGAAACCTCTGCAGCTGGGACTCAAACCCCGTCTCCCCAGCTCAGTCATGGAGCACATCTGTTGCCACTCTGAGAATGATGCCTGTGGGACTTTTTCCCTAGAAATTAATTTCCTCTTTGCCTGCTTTGCTCATTATAGTCCCAAAAAACTCTTTTTCATTAAAGAGTTACAGCTTTTTTTTTTTTTTTTAGAAATCACAAACCTTTTGTCAAAAGCCATTTTCTGTCTGTCCAACTGCATACCGTCACCAAGTCTGATGTGACGGAGTCTTACTCTGTGGCTGCTTTAGCTCCTCCTGTTTTCAGAGTTTCCAGTTTGGGGCCATATTAATTTCTTTTGTATCAAAATGACAGAAGTTGTGGAAATCATCAGTGTTTGAAATCATGGAGAGCGTTTGAGGTAAGATTTGAAAAGTAATTTTGTAGCATAGACTCTTTCAATACTGATTTAATTCTTCCACGTTATCTGCTGCTATACGAGAGGTGAAGGAAAGTTTGAGATTAGTAAGTTATGAAATTTTAAAAATCACTGATTTAAAAAGTATTTTCGGGATTCATCTTTATATGTGAAGAAAGTGCATGTGCCACTGACCTGAAGGAATGTCTGCATAAGTATTGCAGTTTCTTGAAGCCAACGAGGTGTAGTCACATGGACGAAATGACAAACGCAAATACTTTATTGTTCATGTGGTGAGACATGTTCGTCGTTTATTTGAATATATCAGTTTTACGCTGCTTATAACATGATTAGCAACTGAAATATTTTAGAAGATGCAGAGCTAGTACTATCACACATTTGTTTAATTTAAGTGACAAACTGTCGGGATACATTACTGTCTTAGCATTTGACGTATCTGTGATTCAGTTCTCACCCCAACCTAACTTGGCGCTCCCCATCCTTCCCCTTCCACTACACGTGGCCCCAGGCAGCCCCTGATGACTTTCTGCCTCTGAGGACTTGCCTGTCCTGAGCGTTCCACGTACACAAGTCAGATGTATGCTGTCCTTTCGGCCTCCTTCACCAGCATGCTCTTACAGGTTTATCTGTATTGTAGCATGTATCAGTGCCTCGTTTCTGTCTGTTGCCAAATAATATTCCATTATGTGGATACACCACACTTTATCCATTCACAAGATGATGGACATGGGTCGTTTCCACTTTTTGCCTGTCACGACTAATGCTGCGAGCATTCAAGGTTCCAGCCGATGCAGTTAGGCAAGAGCAAGCGGGCAGCACCCACACTGTAAAGGAGAGCAGAACTCTCGCTCTCTGTGACGTGGCCACGTCTGCAGGAAATTGTCAGGAACCACCCCGCCCTCTATTAATAAAGGGGTTTGGTGAGATTGTGGGACACAAGATCCATGCATAAGAATGAAACTGTGTTTTTGTACGCTAACGATAAACCGTCCAGAAATAGAATTAAGAAAACAATTACATTTAAATGCATCAAAACCTATTTCATTGTGTTAAGATGACAACAATTCTGGTCTCTTTGATCTGTAGGTTCTCTGTAGTACCTATTAAAATCTCAGCTACCTTTGCTTAAATTGGCAAGCTGATTCTGAAATTCACATACAGATACTAGGGATTCAGAATGGCTAAAACAGTCTTGAAAAACCAAGTTAGAGGACTTACAACTCCTGATTTCTTCTTTAAAAAAAAAAAAAAGGATGTATGCATTGGAGGACTGTGGGCTGTGGAGTAGGGTGTTGGCAAAGGATGTGAGATTGGGGGTTTGTTTTGGTTTGGTTTGGTTTGGTTTTTGAAACAAGGTCTTGCTCTGCCACCCAGGCTGGAGTGCACTGGCACGTGGGTCACTGAGGCCTTGACCTTCTGGGCTCAAGTGATCCTCATGCCTCAGCACCCAGAGTGCTGGAATTACAGGCATGAGCCATTGCACCTGGCAGCAGCTGCTGATTTCAAAACCTAATACAAAGCTATAGTAATCAAGACAATGTGTTGTGTGCTATGGGCATAAGGACAGATACGTAGGTCGATGGACTAGAAGGGAGAGGCCAAAAATAAATCCTAACACTTATAGTCATTGGGTTTTCAACAAGGATGCCAAGGTAATTCTATGGAGAAAGAGTACTCTTTTCAACAAATGGTGCTGAACTAGATAGCCACATGCAAAAAATGAAGTCGGATGCTTATCCCACTTGTACACAAAAGTTAACTCAAAATGGATCATAGACCTAAATACAAGTGCTAAAATGATAGTATTTTAAAATTACTCAGCTTTGAGAAAATATTCTAAATTTGTTGTAGTTTGAATGTTTGCCCCTCCAAAATTCTTACTGAAATGTAATCCCCAGTGTGACACTGTTAAGAGTTGAGGCCTTTATGAGGCAAATGGGTCAAGAGGGATCGGCGCTCATGAATGAATGAGTGTACACATGGGTTATCATGGAGTGTTAGTTGCCACAAGAGTGGGTCTGTTGTAAAAGCCAGTTTGGCTCTCATGAGCCTGCTCCCGTCATGGGGGTATTGGCAGTGCCTCGGGACTCTGCAGAGTCCCCACCAGCAGGGAGGCCCTCAGCAGGTGCAGCACCTCTTCCAGCCTCCAGAGCTGCAAGAGATAAATTCCTTTTTAAAATTAGTTACCCAGTTTTAGATATTTGGTTATAGCAACAGAAAATGGACTAAGACATTTCTCCATTTCATTCTCCTTGGCTCCAGTTAAGCAACTGAATAAGACTTTTGGATATCCAACGAGATACAAAGCTTTATAAACGTAACTCAAGAGGAGAAATAGTTCAAACCTCAGTTTCAGTTATCTTTTAAATCATTTTCAACTAAATGCATAAATGCACAGATATTATACTCAGTATTTTAGCATCGCCTTGTATGTTTCTGTGACAGCTATCTGGTCTCCAGTATTTTCAGGCGGTCTTTGTGTACATGTAAATGACTGTCAGTTTTCCCCAGGCAGCAGTAAGAAGCAAAGTATAATAGCATGACTGAAGTTGGGAATCTCAGAACTTGAAACACTGCCACCAAGTTGAAAAAAAGACCTCTAACCTAAAGCACTGGATTAAAATAGTGGTTTAAAAATCCCAGATTTACTATCTAGAAAGAGTCTGAGTGGAGTGATTATAAATGATGTAACTTTGTTTTTGGAAAACATCTGTTGTGCATGTGGATTTATTGCATTTAGAAGGGCCAGAGTTTTCTTCTCCAGAAAAAGTGCCTCAGAGTCAATGATCTATGCCTCAGATATATGCCACTTTCAACCCATGATGAATTTGTGGGTCTAGGGATCGATTGCGGGTGGCTGTTTACATCAGAGGAGGCGGTGACCAGACACCCTCTTCCTGATGGAAGGGCACTCCCTGTGCTGGAGCAGCCTACGTGGAACCTTGCCTTCCCAGCTTTGTCCAGCTGTGGCTCACAGGAAGCACAAGGCCCACAGGCACAGGAGGAAGGGCCAGTGGCCAAGGGCAGATTCGGGAACGGAAACCGTCAGTCCAGGTGCTTTAGCAAATCAATTTCGAGGAAGAGATGGAGGAAAAAGCTGTAGAGTAAAAGAGGCTCAGGAGACCTTTCTTGGATTCATACCGCAGACAAGCAGTGTAAAAAATTATGACACATGAGACACCTGGAAATTAGAACCCTGGCTTCTGTTTGACATGGAGGAATTACTGTGGCTTTCTGGTGTAATAATATTGGGGTTCTGTTTAAAGTGTCTTTCACAAATGATACTGACATGCCCATGGCTGAAATGATATCGCTCAGATTCGTTTCAGCAGCACCAACAGAGGGAGTGAAGTGGGGGCTCAGATGAAAGAGCTGCCCAGGTCCATGTTGCCAGAAAGGAGCAATGGGCACAGGGCTTTCAGGAGACTGTCTCCTTGAGGTGATGTAACACTTCCTTTAAAAGAGGTAGAAGGGCTGAAAAGAACATACGTTGCTGTATTTAAATTCCTTGCATTTCATGTCTCTCAGATTCACATACAGGAATGACATTTTCTGTGTGTTTTGTTTTAGTTCAGCTATAGGCATATGTGTGTGCATCAGTGCGTGCGAGCACACATGTACACAGACACACACAGCCAGGGTTGATGCCCAGCATACCATGAGGGGTTTCTAGTGTGTATTCCACATGTTGAAATGGTGTTATTATGAAGAAGGTGGAAAATGTGACCATTAGATACCCAAAATCAACATTTCGCTGTTCCCATCAACTGCCGGACTAAAGCATCAGAAATACATTGGTCTAGCAAAGTGGAATTGGCACATAATTATGTTTATAACCATCTTACTCATTGATTCCTGGAAGAGGCAGCAGTCAGGATGCGTGGTGAGAGGGCAGAGCGAAGGAGCTTCCGGAGGCGTGCGCTGCATGTCTGAGGTGGGATTGAGAGAACTGAGAATGTTTGGGAGGCGGTTGAATACAGAAAGTGAGGAAGGGATGGTGGCTGCTGAAGGGCAGCTTCTGCTTATTTAGGACCGACTGCGTCAGGCGTGTCACCTGGGTGCGCTCCAGTCATCCTTGGGCCACCCTGAAGTGCTTGTACAGCGAGGAGGCTGAGTGGGAGGTCTTGCTTTGCTCAGTGAAGGTGACCGTGGGGAGAGGCCAGAGGGGCCAGTCAGTCCCCTTACAGATGTCTCACCGGGTGTTGAGGGACAGAGAGGTGCGGGTTGCATGTGGATTGTGGTGAGGGCGCTGAGACCTGAGCCAGGGACTGCGGGGGGTGTGGACAGCAGCACCTCATACCCCAGCGGAGCCCCTGCACTCACAGCTGCCTCCACACCCAGGCCTGTCTTAAAGCCATTTAAAATCCTAAAGAAATAATGTTCATTCTCAGTAGGAGCTCTGCAGGTGTTCATTGTAATATTATTTTAACTTTACATATGAAATTGTTCATAATTAAAAAGGTGAGTTAAAAGAAGTGGCATTAATCATAGTCCTGTTTACAATCTGCATAGGATTTATGCCTCATTGCCATTCCCTACCCTAAATTATCATGCTTCACACTCAGTCTGTGTCAGAGAAAAAAGTCTAAAGGAAATGCTTTAGTTACCTCCATCTGGTAAGTAAAATGTTTTTAATTTAGCACATTTGTTAAATAATTTTTCAAAGAGCTGCTGACTTGGGCACACATAATAGAGGTGAACTTTGTACCTATCCTAATATGAATTAATGTAAAGGTTCATTATCTTTTAACTGTTGGCAATGATAGAACTATCATTTTTCATCTCACATTTTTGCTATTTAAAGCACTCATAGGCCCACGGTTTGGTGGGTCACGCCTGTCATCCCAGCACTTTGGGAGGCCAAGGCAGGTGGATCACCTGAGGTCAGGAGTTCCAGACCAGCCTGGCCAACATGGTGAAATCCCATCTGTACTAAAAATGCAAAAATTAGCCGGGTATGGTGGCACACATCTGTAATCCCAGCTATTCAGGAGGCTCAGGCAGGAGAATCCCTTGAACCCAGGAGGCGGAGGTTGCAGTGAGCCGAGATCATGCCACTGCACTCCAGCCTGGGCTACAGAGCAAGACTCTGTGTCAAAAAAGCAAGCAAAAATATATATATAAAGCACTTGTAGAACTTCATTATATTATTTAGAGATTGAATTGTTGCTAACTGCACTATTTAATTAGTATTTTAAGTTAATTCTGCTTATTTAACCAAGGGTAGCATAATAAAACAAAAAGGTTTAAATTACTTCTCATGTTATTTTGATGATTTTGTTTTCACTTAGATTTATGAAACTTGGAGACATTTTTAAGGTATACAGAACACAGCCATTTAAAGGTGTTTCATAAAACACTGTGGAAGGCAAAATCTATAAAACTCACAAGCATCTCAGGTAGATAGCTGCTGTTTGGAATTTCTAAAACTTGATCCCATCCACTTTTTAAAGAGCATTTTGTAAAGTGTCTGTTCATATCAAGAAGACATACATGAGGCCAACAAACATATGAAAAAATGCTCATCATCACTGGTCATTAGAGAAATGCAAATCAAAACTACATGGAGATACCATCTCACACCAGTTAGAATGGCGATCATTAAAAAAATCTGGAGACAACAGATGCTGGAGAGGATGTGGAGAAACAGGAACACTTTTACACTGCTGGTGGGAGTGTAAATTAGTTCAACCATTGTGGAAGACAGTGTGGCGATTCCTCAGGGACCTAGAAATAGAAATTCCATTTGACCCAGCAATCCCATTACTGGGTATATATCCAAAGGATTATAAATCATTCTACTATAAGGACACGTGCACACGAATGTTCATTGCAGCACAGTTTACAACAGCAAATACTTGGAACCAACCCAAATGCCCATCGATAATAGACTGGACAGGGAAAATGTGGCACATACACACCATGGAATATTATGCAGCCATCAAAAACGATGAGTTCGTGTCCTTTGTAGGGACATGGATGAACCTGGAAACCATCATTCTCAGCAAACTGACACAAGAACAGAAAATCAAACACCGCATGTTCTCACTCATAGGCGGGTGTTGAACAATGAGAACACATGGACACAGGGAGGGGAGCATCTCACACTGGGGTCTGTCGGGGGGAAATAGGGGA
>PVKV010034586.1:0-17523 GCA_004027835.1 Alouatta palliata | reverse complement strand
CCTCTCCAGCATCTGTTGTCTCCAGATTTTTTAATGATCGCCATTCTAACTGGCGTGAGGTGGTATCTCAATGTAGTTTTGATTTGCATTTCTCTAATGACCAGTGATGATGAGCATTTTTTCATATGTTTGTTGGCTTCATGTATGTCTTCTTTTGTAAAGTGTCTGTTCATATCCTTCACCCACTTTTGAATGGGCTAAGACCTAACACCATAAAAACCCTAGAAGAAAATCTAGGCAAAACCATTCAGGACATAGGCATAGGCAAGGACTTCATGACCAAAACACCAAAAGCATTGGCATCAAAAGCCAAAATAGACAAATGGGACCTAATCAAACTCCACAGCTTCTGCACAGCAAAAGAAACAGTCATTAGAGTGAATCGGCAACCAACAGAATGGGAAAGAATTTTTGCAGTCTACCCATCTGACAAAGGGCTGATATACAGAGTCTACAAAGAACTGAAATAAATAAACACCCTTCTGCACTCTGTTATAAAAAATATAAACCCTCAATTTCTACTGTTGTAAAAAATATACACCCTCTAAATATACTCTGCTTTAAAATAAATAAACACTCTTCTTCTACTCTGTTATAAAAAATATAAACCCTCTATTACTACTCTGTTATTAAAATATACATACTAAATTTGTACTCTGTTATAATATATATACACCCTCTAAATATACTCTGCTTTAAAATAAATAAACATTTTTCTTCTACTCTGTTAAAAAAAATATAAACCCTCTAATTCTGCACTGTTATAAAAAACATACATCCTCAATTTATACTGTTATAAAAAATATACAACCGCTATTTCTACCCTGTCATAAAAAATATACACCCTCAATTTGTATTCTGTTATAAAAAATATACACACTCTAAATGTACTCTGCTTGAAAATAAATAAACACTCTTGTTCCAGTCTGTTATAAAAATATAATCCCTCTATTTCTACTCTGTTATAAAATATATACAACCTCAATTTGTTCTCTGTTATAAAAACATACACCCTCTAAATATACTCTGCTTTAAAATAAATAAACCCTCTTCTGCTACTCTGTTATAAAAAATATAATCCCTCTATTTCTACTCTGTTATCAAATATATACACCCTCAATTTATACTCTGTTATAAAATATATACACCCTCTATTTCTACTCTGTTATAAAAAATAAACACCCTCAATTTGTACACTGTTACAAGAAATGCATAGCCAAAATATATACTCTGCCTTCAAATATATAAACACTCTTCTGCTACTCAGTTATAAATATATAAACACTCTATTTCTACTATGTTTTAAAAATTATACACCCTCAATTTGTACTCCGTTATAAAAAATATACACCTTCTAAATATACTCTGCTTTAAAATAGTCTTCATCTACTCTGTTATAAAAACTATAAACCCTCAATTTCTACTCTGCTCTAAAAAATATACACCCTCAATTTGTTCTCTCTTATAAAGAATATACACCCTCTATTTCTACTCTGTTACAAAAAATATACACCCTCAATTTGTACTCTGTTATAAAATATATTCACCCTCTAAATATACTCTGCTTTAAATAAATAAACACCCTTCTGCTACTCAGTTATAAAAAAATAAACCCTCTATTTCTACTCTGTTATAGTATATTTACACCCTCTATTTCTACAATGTTATGAAATATATACAACCTCTAAATATACTCTGCTTTAAAATAAATAGTTACTCTTCTGCAACTTTGTTATAAAAAAATATACACCCTATATTTCTACGCTGTTATAAAAAATATACACCCTCAGTTTGTAGTCTGTTATAAAAAATATACACATTCTAAATATACTCTCCCTTAAAATAAACAAACAGTCTTGTGCACTCTGTTATAACAAATATAAACCCACTATTTCTACACTGTAATAAAAAATACACACCCTCTAAATATACTCTGCTTTAAAATAAATAAACACTCTTCTGCTACTCTGTTACAAAATATATAAACCAACTATTACTACTTAGTTATAAAAATATGCAACCTAAATATGTACACAATTATAATATATATACACCCTTTAAATATAATCTGCTTTAAAATAAACAAACACTTTTCTACTACTCTGTTATAAAAAATATAAACCCTCTATTTCTACTCCACTATAAAAATTATACACCCTCAATTTGAACTCAGTAATAAAAAATATACACCCTATACATCTACTCTGTAATAAAAATTATAAACCCTCAATGTGTACTCTGTTATAAAAAAGATACACCCTCTAAATATACTCTGCTTTAAAATAAATAAACAGTCTTCTGCCACTCTAAGAAATATAAATCCTCTATTTCTACTCTGTTATAAAAATTATACACCCTCCTTTTCTACTGTTCTAAAAAATATACACCTTCTAAATATACCCTGCTTTAAAATAAATACTCTTCTTCCAGTCTGTTACAAAAATGTAAACCCTCTATTTCTACTCTGTTATAAAATATATACACCCTCCATTTGTACTCTGTTATAAGAAATATACACCCTCTAAATATACTCTGCTGTAAAATTAATAAACACACTTCTACTACTCTGTTATAAAAATATAACCCCTTATCTATACTCTGTTATAAAAAAATATACACCCTCAATTTATACTGTTATAAAAATATACACCTTCCATTTCTACTCTGTTATAAAAAATATGTACCTTCAGGTTTTACTCTGTTGTAAAAATTGTACACCCTCAAAATATACTCTGCTTAAAATCAATAAACACACTTCTCCTACTCTGTTATAAAAAATATAAACCCTGAATTTCTACTCTGTTATAAAATACATACACGCTCAATTTCTTCTCTGTTATAAAAATTATACATTCTCTATTTCTTTTGTTATAAAAAATATACACCCTCTAAATATACTCTGCTTTAAAATAAACACTCTTCTACTCTGTTATAAAAAATATATACCCTCTATTTTTACTCTGTTATAAAAAATATACACAATTTGTACTCTTTTATAAAAAATATACACCCTCTTTCTACACTGTTATAATAAATATACACCCCCTAAATATACTCTGCTTTAAAATAAACATTCTTCTGATACTCCATTGTAAAATATATAAACTCTCTAATTCTACTGTGCTATAAAAAATGTACACCCTCAATGTGTACTCTGTTATAAAAAATATACACCCACTATTTCTACTCTGTTATAAAAAATATACAACCTCTAAATATACTCTGCTTTAAAATAAATAAACACTCTTCCTCTACCCTGTTATAAAAAACATAAACCCTCTATTTCTACACTGTTATAAAAAATATATCACCTCAAATTTTACCCTGTTATTAATAACATACACCCTCTAAATATACTCTGGTTTAAAATAAATAAATACTCTTCTGCTACTCCATTATAAAAAATATAAAACCACTATTTCTACTATGCTATAAAAAATATACACCCTCAATTTGTACTCTGTTACAAAAAATATACACCCTCTATTTCTACTCTGTTATAAAAAAATATACACAATAAATTTGTACTCCCTTATAAAAAATATAAACCCTGTATTTGTTCACTGTTATAAAAAATATACACCCTCCATTTGTACTGTTATAAAAAATATGCAGCCTCTATAGTCTGCTTTAAAATAAACACTTTTCTTCTACTCTGTTATAAAAAATATAAACCCTCTATTTTTATTGTGTTATAAAAAATATACACAATTTGTACTCCCTTATAAAAAATATACACTCTCTATTTGTTCACTGTTATAAAAAATATATACACCCTCAATTTGTACTCTGATATAAAAAATAAACAGCCTCTAAGTATACTCTGCTTTAAAATAAATACTCTTCTGCTATTCCATTATAAAAAATATAAACCCTCTATTTCTACTCTGCTATAAAAAATATACACCCTCAATTTGTTCTCTGTTATAAAAAATATACACCCTCAATTTCCACTGTGTTATAAAAAATATACACCCTCAATTTGTACTGTGATATAAAAAAATACAGCCTCTAAATATACTCTGCTTTAAAATAAATAAACACTTTTCTTCTACTCTGTTATAAAAAATATAAACCCTTGATTTTTACTCTGTTATAAAAAATATACACAATCAATTTTTACTCCTTTATAAAAACTATACACCCTCTATTTGTTCAGTTATACAAAATATACACCCTCCATTTGTACTCTGATATAAAAAATATACAGCCTCTAAATATAGTCTGCTTTAAAATAAACAAACACTTTTCTTCTACTCTGTTATAAAAAATATAAACCCTCTATTTTTACTGTGTTATAAAAATTATACACAATCAATTTGTACTCCCTTATAAAAAATATACACCCTCTATTTGTTCAATGTTATAAAAAAATACACCCTCAATTTGTACTCTGATATAAAAAATATACAGCCTCTATATATACTCTGCTTTAAAATAAATAAACACTCTTCTGCTACTCCATTATAAAAAATATAAACCCTCTATTTCTACTCTGCTATAAAAAATATACACCCTCAATTTCCTCTCTGTTAAAAAAATATACACCCTCAATTTCCACTGTGTTATAAAAAATATACACCCTCACATTTTACTGTTATAAAAAGTATACACCCAATATATATATACTCTGCTTTAAAATAAATAAGAAGTCTTCTGCTACACTGTTAAAAAATGTAAACCCTCAATTTCTCCTCTGTTATAAAATGTATACTCCCTCAATTTGTACTGTTATAAAAACTATACACCCACTAAATATAATCTGCATTAAAATAAACAAACACTCTTCTGCTACTCTGTTAAAAAAAATTAAAACCCTCTATTTCTACTGTGTTATAAAAAATATACACCCTCAATTTGTACTCTATTATAAAAAAGATAAAAACTCCATTTCTACTCTGTCCTAAAAAATACACACCTTCAGTTAGCACTCTGTTGGAGAAAATATACAGCGTCTAAATATACTCTGCTTTAAAATAAATAAACACACTTCTACTATTCTGTTATAGAAAATATACACCCTCAATTTGTACTCTGTTATAAAATATATACTCCCTCTAAATATACTCTGCTTGAAAATAAATAAACACTCTTCTTCTATTCTGTTATAAAAATATAAACCCTCTCTTTGTAGTGTTATATAAATATACACCCTGAATTTGTCCTCTGTTATTAAAATATACACCCTCTATTTCTACTCCATTATAAATAATATACACCCTCAATTTGTACTCTGTAATAAAAAATATACACTATCTAAATATAATCTGCTTAAAAGTAAATACTCTTCAGCTACTCTGTTATAAAAATTATTCACCATCTATTTCTACACTGTTATAAAATATATACACCCTCAATTTGTACTCTGTTATAACATATATACACCCTCTATTTCTACTCTGTTATAAAAAATATATACCCTCAATTTGAACTCTGTTATAAAAAATATATGCCCTGTAAATATACTCTGTTTTAAAATAAATAAACATTCTTCTGCTACTCTGTTATAAAAAATATAAACCCTCTATTACTACTCTGTTATAAAAAAATATAGACTCTATAAATATAATCTGCTTGAAAATAAACACTCTTCCTCTACCCTGTTATAAAAAATATCAATCCTCAATTTCTACTCTGCCATAAAAAATATACACTCTCAATTTGTAATCTGTTATGAAGTATATACAAACTCTAAATATACTCTGCTATATAATAAATAAACACTTTTCTGCTACTTGTTATAAAAAAATCAACCCTCTATTTCTACACTGTTATAAAAAATATAACACCTCAATTTTTACTCTGTTATTAATAATATACACCCTCTAAATATACTCTGGTTTAAAATAAACACTCTTCTGCTACTCCATTATAAAAAACAAAAACCACTATTTCTACTATGCTATAAAAAATATACACCCTCAATTTGTACTCTGTTACAGAAAATATACACCCTCTATTTCTACTCTGTTATAAAAAATATACACAATAAATTTGTACTCCCTTATAAAAAATATAAACCCTGTATTTGTTCACTGTTATAAAAAATATACACCCTCCATTTGTACTCTGATATAAAAAATATACAGCCTCTAAATTTACTCTGCTTTAAAACAAGTAAACTCTCTTCTGCTACTCCGTTATAAAAAATATAAACCTTCTATTTCTACTCTGTTATAAAAAATATACACCCTCAATTTGCACTCTGTTATAAAGAATATACATCCTCTAAATATACACTGCTTTAAAATAAACACTCTTCTGCTACTCTGTTATAAAAAATATACATCCACTATTTCTATTCTGTTGTAGAAAATATACACACTCTATTTCTACTCTGTTATGAGAAACATACATCCACTATTTCTAATTTGTTATAAAAAATATTCACCCGGAAAATATACTCTGCTTTAAAATAAATAATCTTCTACTAAGCTGTTATAAAAATATACACCCTCTATTTCCATTGTGTTATAAAACATACACACTCTCAACTTGTACTCTGTTATAAAAAAATATACACAATCTATTTCTACTGTTATAAAAAATATACACCCTCAATTTGTACTCTGTTATAAAAAATATATACCCTCTAAATATACTCTGCTTTATAATAAATAAACACTCTTCTGCTACTCTGTCATTAAAATATAAACCCTCAATTTCTACACTGTTATAAAAAATATACTCTCTCTATTTGTACTCTTGTATAAAAAATATGCACCCTCTATCTCTACTCTGTTATAAAAAATATACACCCTCAATTTGTGCTCTGTTATAAAAAATATATTCGCTCTACATATACTCTGCTTGAAAATAAACACTCTACTTCCAGTCTCTTATAAAAAATATAAACCCTCTATTTCTACTCTGTTATAAAATATATACACCCTGAATTTGTACTGTGTAATAAAACATATATACCCTCTAAATATACTCTGCTTTAAAATAAATACAATCTTATGCTACTGTTATAAAAAAATATAAACCCTCTATTTGTACTGTGTTATAAAATGTACATGCTCAATTTGTACTGTTATAAAAAATATACACCCTCTATTTCTTCTCTGTTATAAATAATATACACCCTCAATTTGTACTCTGTAATAAAAAATATACACTATCAAAATATAATCTGCTTAAAAATAAATACAGCTACTGTTATAAAATTTATACACTCTCTATTTCTACACTGTTATAAAATACATACATCCTCAATTTGTACTCTGCTATAAAAAATATACACCCTCTATTTCTACTGTTATAAAAAATATACAACTTCAATTGGTATTCTGTTATAAAAAATATACACGCTCTTTTTCTACTTAGTTATGAAATATATAGACCCTCAATTTGTACTCTGATATAAAAAATACACAACCTCAATTTCTACTCTGTTATAAAAAATATACACCCTCTATTTCACCTGTTATAAAAAATATACACAGTCGATATTTAGTCTGTTATCAAAAATATACACCCTCTAAATATACTCTGCTTTATAATAAATACTCTTCTGCTATTCTTTTATAAAAAATGTAAACTCTCTATTTCTACAATGTTATAAAATATATACTCCCTCAATTTTTACTCTGTTATGAAATATATACACCCTTTATTTCAACTCTGTTATAAAAATATACACCATCAATTTGTACTCTGTTTTAAAAAATACACACCCTCTATTTCTACTATGTTATAAAATATATACACTCTCAAATTGTACTCTGTTATATAAAATATACAACCTCTAAATATACTCTGCTTTAAAATAATCACTCTTCTTCTACTCTGTTA
Source organism: Alouatta palliata (assembly GCA_004027835.1). Lineage (NCBI taxonomy): Eukaryota > Metazoa > Chordata > Mammalia > Primates > Atelidae > Alouatta > Alouatta palliata. The sequence continues at coordinate 9,726 of PVKV010034586.1, read as the reverse complement.
TAAAAAGATATTCACCCTCAATTTGTACTCTGTTATAAAAAAATATACACCCTCTAAATATACTCTGCTTTAAAATAAATAAACACTGTTCTGCTACTCTGTTGTAAAAAAATATAATCCCTCTATTTCTACTCTGTTATAAAAAAATGTACACCCTGAATTTTTACTCTGTTGTAAAAAATATACATCCCCTATATACACTTTCCTTTAAAATAAATAAACACTCTATTACTCCTCTGTTATAAAAAATATAAACCCTCTATTTCTACTCTGTTATAATAAAGGTACACCCTCAATTTGTACTCTGGCATAAAAAATATTCACTCTCTATTTGTACTCTGTTATAAAATATATACAATCTCAATTTTTACTCTGTTATTAAAAATAGAAATCCTCAAAATATAATCTGCTTTAAAATAAATAAACACTCTTTTGCTACTCTGTTCAAATAAAATATACACCCTCTATTTCCACTCTGTTATAAAATATGTACACCCTCAATTTGTACTGTTATAAAAAATATACAACCTCTGTTTCTACTCTGTTTTAATAAATATACACCCTCAGTTTGTACTCTGTTATAAAAAATATACACACTCTAATCTCACTCTGTTATAAAATATATACAAACTCAATTTGTACTCCGTTATAAAAAAAAATACACCATCTAAGTCTACTCTCCTCTAAAATAAACAAACACTCTTCTGCCACTCTGTTATAAAAAAAGATAAACCCTCTGTTTCTACTCTGTTTTAAAAAATATACACCCTCTATTTCTACTCTGTTATACAAAATATACACCATCAAATTGTACTGTGTTATAAAAAATATACCCGCTCTTAATATAATCAGCTTTATAATAAATAAACCCTCCTCTACTACTCTTTTGTAAAAAATATAAACACTCTATTTCCACACTGTTAAAAAAATATACTCCCTCAATTTTTACTCTCTTATAAAAAATATACACCTTCTATTTCTACTCTGTTACAAAAAATATACACCCTCAATTTGTACTCTGTTATAATAAATATACACCCTCTAAATATACTCTGGTTTAATATAATCACTATTCTTCTACTCTGTTATAAAAAATATACACCCTCAATTTGTACTCTGTTATAAAAAATATACACCCTGTAAATATACTTTGCTTTAAAATAAATAAGCACTCTTCTGCTACTCTATTATAAAAATTGTAAACCCTCCATTTCTACTCTGTTATAAAAAATGTACACCCTCAATTTGTACTCTGTAATATAAAATATACACCCTCTATTTCTGCACTGTTACAAATAATATACAGCCTCAATTTGTACTCTGTAATAAAAGATATACACTATCTAAATATAATATGCTTAAAAATAAATACTCTACAGCTACTCTGTTATAAATATTATACACCCTCTATTTCTACAGTTATAAAATATATACACCCTCAATTTGTACTCTCTTATAAAATATATAGACCCTCTATTTCTACTCTGATATAAAAAATATACAACCTCAATTTGTACTGTTATAAAAAGTATACATGCTCTAATTCTACTCTGTTATAAAATATATACACACTCAATTTGTACTCTGTTATAAAAAATATACAACCTCAATTTCTACTCTGTTATAAAAAATATACACCATCAATTTGTAGTCTTTTTAAAAATATATATACCTTCTGTTTCTACACTGTTATAAAATATATACACCCTCAATTTGTACTCTGTTGTAAAAAATATACACCTTCTAATATACTCTGCTTTAAAATAAATAAACACTCTTCTGCTACTCTGTTATGAAAAAAACCCTATTTCTACTCTGCTATAAAAAATATACACCCTCAATTTGTACTCTGTTAGAAAATATATATACCCTCTATGTCGACTCTGTTATGGAAAATATAAACCCTCAATTTGTACTCTGTTATAAAAAAAAATCCCTCTAAATATATTCTGCTTTAAAATAAACCATCTTCTGCTACTCTGTTATGAAAAATATAAACACTCTATTTATAATCTCTTATAAAATATATACACCCTCTATATCAACTCTGTTATAAAAAATATACACCCTCAATTTGTAGTCTGTTATAAAAAATATACACCCTGTAAATATACTCTGCTTTTTAATAAATAAACACTCTTCTATTACTCTTTTATAAAAAATGAAAAGTCTCTATTTCTACACTGTTATAAAATATATACACCCTCCATTTCTACTCTGTTATAAAATATACACAACCTTTATTTCTACTATGTTATAAAAAATATACATTCTGAGTTTCCACTCTGTTATAAAAAATATACACCCTCTATTTCTACTCTGTTAAAAAAAACATACACACTCCATTTCTATTCCGTTATAAAAATATACGCCCTCTAAATATACTCTGCTTTAAAATAAACACTCTTCTGCTACTCTGTTATAAAAAATATACAAACTCTATTTCTACTCTGTTATAAAACATATACACCCTCAATTTGTACTCTGTTTTAAAAAATATACACCCTCTAAATATACTCTGCTTTAAGACAAATAAACACTCTTCTTCAACTGTGTTATAAAAAATATAAACCCTCTATTTCTCCTCTGTTATTAAAAATATACACCATCGATTTGTACTCTGTTATAAAAAATATACACCCTCTAAATATACTCTGCTTTAAAATAAATAAACACTCTCCTGCTACTCTGTTAAAAAATTATACACCCTCAATTTGTACTCTGTTTTAAAAAGTATGCACCCTCTAAATACACTCTGCTTTAAAATAAATAAGCACTCTTGTGCTACTCTGTTATAAAAAATATAAACCCTCAATTTCTACTCTGATATAAAAAATATACACCCTTAATTTCTACTCTGTTAGAAAGTATATACACACTCCATTTGTACTCTTATAAAAAATATACACCCTCTAAGTATACTCTGTTTTAAATTAAATAAACACACTTCTACTCTGTTATAAAACATATACAACCACAATTTGTACTCTGTTTTATAAAATATACACCCTCTAAATACACTCTTCTTAAAAATAAGTAAACACTCTTCTGCTTCTCTGTTATAAAAAGTATAAACCCTTTACTTCTACTGTTATAAAAAATATAAACCCTCAATTTTTACTCTGTTATAAAAAATATACACCCTCTATTTCCACTCTGTTATAAAAAAATACACACTGAATTTGCACTCTGTTATTAAAAATATACACTCTCTAATTATACCCTGCTTTAAAATAAACAAACACTATTTTGCTACTCTGTTATGAAAAGTATAGACTCTTTATTTCTACTCTGTTATAAAATATATACACCCTAAATTTGTACTCTCTTATTAAAAATATACTCCCTGTATTTCTACACTGTTAAAAAAATTATACACCCTCAATTTGTACTGTTATAAAAAATACACACCCTCTAAATATACTCTGCTTTAAAATAAACACACTTCTACTACTCTGTTATAAATATTATAAACCCTCTATTTCTACACAGTTATAAAAAATATAAACCGTCTATTTCTACTGTTATAAAAAATATACACCCTCAATTTGTACTCTGCTTTAAAAAACATACACCCTCTAAATATACTCTGCTTTAAAATAAATAAACTCTCTTCTGCTACTCCGTTATAGAAAATATAAACCCTCAATTTCTACACTGTTATAAAATATATACACCCTCTATTTCTACTCTTTTTAAAAATATATACACCCTCAATTTGTAGTCATTTATAAAATATATACACCCTCTAAATATCTTCTGTCTTGAAATAAATAATCACATTTCTGCTACTGTGTTATAAAAAATATAAACCCTCTATTTCTATTCTGTTATAAAAATTATACACCCTAAATTTGTTCTGTTATAAAATATGTACACCCTCTATTTCTACTCTGTTATAAAATATATACACCCTCAAATTGTACTCTGTTATAAAAAATATACACCCTCTAAATACACTGTGCTTTAAAATAAACAAACACTCTTCTGCTACTCTGTTATGAAAAATATAAACCATCTGTTTCTACTGTGTTATAAAAAAGAAACAGCCTGAATTTTTACTGTTATAAAAAATATACACCTTATATTTCTACTCTGTTATAAAGAATAAAAACTCTCAATGTGTACTCTGTTATAAAATATATACACCCTCTATATATACTCTGCTATAAAATAAATAATCACTCCTCTGTTACTCTGTTATATAAAATATAAACTCTCTTTTTCAACAAGTTATAAAATATGTACACCCTCAATTTGTACTCTGCTATAAAATATACAAACCCTCTAATTATACTGTACTTTAAAATAAACTCTCTTCTGCTACTATGTTATAAAAAATATACACCCTCTATTTCTACTCTCTTATAAAATATATACACTGTCAATTTGTACTCTGTTATAAAAAATATACACCAACATAATATACTCTGCTTCAAAATAAACACTGATCTGCTACACTATTTTAAAAATATAAACCCTCTATTCCTACTCTGTTATAAAAAACATACACCCTCAATTTGTACTGTGTTATAAAAAATATACAACCTCTATTTCTGCTCTGTTATAAAATATAAACACCCTGAATTTTTACTTTGTTATGAAAACTATACACCCACTAAATAATCTCTTCTTTAAAATAAATAAGCACTCTTCTTCTTCTGTGTTATAAAAAATATAAACCCTCTATTTCTACTCTGTTATATAAAATATACACCCTCAATTTGTACTCTGTTATAAAAATTATACACCCACTCTTTTTACTCTGTTATAAAAAACATAAACCCAAATGCCCATCGATGATAGACTCGACAGCGAAAATGTGGCACATATACACCATGGAATATTATGCAGCCATCAAAAACGATGAGTTTGCATCCTTTGTAGGGACATGGATGAACCTGGAAGCCATCATTCTCAGCAAACTGACACAGGAACAGAAAACCAAACACCGCATATTCTGACTCATAGACGGGTGTTGAACAATGAGAACACATGGACACAGGGAGGGGAGCATCTCACACTGGGGTCTGTTGGGGGGAAAAAGGGGAGGGACAGCGGGAGGTGGGGAGTTGGGGAGGGATAGCATGGGGAGAAATAACGGATACAGATGATGGGGAGGAAGGCAGCAAATCACACTGCCATGTGTGTACCTATGTAACAATCTTGCATGTTCTTCACATGTACCCCCAAACCTAAAATGCAATAAAAAGTATATATTAAAAATTAAAAAAAAAAATGTGTGTTTTACATGCTTTTCATTATGTATTGAAAATTTAAAATGAAAAATCCCTATAGGATAAATGTAATATTAATTCATGACTTATGTGTCTACAAGTCTATATTTTGTAGTTTCTGTTAAAAGGATAATTATTTTTAAGTCATTTATATATTGTTTCATTCTTGTCAAACTTTTGAACAGTCTCAAAAATCTTGCTGCCGTAATTTTAGTAAAAAATAACAGTCATATTTCTGCATTAAATATCGAAAACTAGAAAATTAGAATCAATGTCTTCAAGAAGTTTTTTAAAAATATATATTCATCTAGATTAATCAATTTAGCTGTCTAAGTATATGAGGTATTCATTCTCTCTTAGAGTGTATTACATAGTTACCATATTAGATTCTCTGTAGACATTGTTTAAAAGGGCCATCACAATAAGAAATTGCTATACCAACTTTACAAAGAAAGACTCTAAGAGCTTAATAATTGGCTAAGATAAAATATAAAATTGTAAAAAGTCATTCAATTGGATGTTGTCTTTGACTATTTAAAAAAATAATTAGCACTCCCAGAAGGATTGCATCAAGTTTAACTCTACGTTTTATCTGTTCAGATCTACTAAAGAAAATAAAATTTTAGTTATATTCTAATTTCCAATTCACCTGAGAAATTTATAATTCAAATCAATCAATAAAGATTAAAATAATTTGAAGTAGTCAGCAAAGGACATATTAATTATATTACTAAGGATCTACAATTAAGTTGCAAGAAATCATATTAAATAAATTAGTGAAAGAATTCACTTAGGTGCACAGGCTACAGGAACATTGAAGAGCAATAAATATTTGCGTGCATAGTTAGTGGCCAGATTTCTCAATCTTTTAAGTGATTTGGCAATTACTACTAAATTAAAATATGAAACTAATTTAAGTATGTGCATATTTGGTAAGAAATGTCTACATGTAGAAAGTTTATTTTTATAAAATGAATATTTGGAATGACCACAAAATTAATGTCTAAACTATTATTTGTGAGCTATAATTGATGTTTGAAAATAAAGTAGACTTATGATCAAAAGTACATTAGGGCATAATAAGTTCTTGTACATAGTTGAGATGATGGCTTTGTTTTAATAATATTTTGCATTTATATAGCACATCTCAGTGAATAAAGTATATTGACACACATTGTTTTAAGGATCATTTGGTAAAGATTCAAATAAATTGATGTAGATTTTGTGGGGTTATTCAAATTTGATAATGATGGCCCTGGGCTAAGAAAGTTGAATAAATTATTCAAAATTAGACTGTAGTTAAGTGGAAATACCATGAATCCAAGCCAGACATTTTGATATAGGCATAATATTCTTTACACTACATTAAAGAGACTGAATATTTATTGTCTAGCTAGTGCACCTGTTTGGTTCAGTTTTTTTTTATCATAGTATAATCCTATGGAAAATTTATCTTTTTAAAATAAATTAGAAAATGAAATTTTAAAATGTGAAAAATCTTGTCAATATTTAATGCAAACAATTTTAATTTTAAGATACCTTGATCTTTTTTATTGCATCTTGCTCTAAGCCTAAGGAAACCTAGCACTTAAAAATTATGATAGGACCATAAAATATTGAAGCAGGAAGGAAAAGTATAATGTAAACTATTCCTGTTTTCTCTTCTCTTTTCTTTTTAATTTTTTATATTTACATTTAATTTTGTATCTTCTTTTCCTTTCCTTCTACTTTTACTATTTCACATTTAGTGGTAAAAATCATTAAAAAAAATAAAATCTCCTCTAGTATATCCTGTAAAATTAAATGGTCTGTTATGCTGAATAGGAATGGTCAGCTGGCATAGTTGACAGATTTACCTTTCTCCCTGAAGCAACCTCTGAGGTGTTCTTATAAACAATAGAAAATAAAAATGATACAATTTTTGCCAGAGACTTGTTGTGTTACATTTGCTCTGCTATATAGCTTCATTGGGAGAGGTAGAAAGTAAGCAAAGGCCAGACATAGTAATTTGGCATACCGTGAATATTAGATTTGGAGGCAGAGTGGGAACCAATTATTAAGAAAACAACCATGTAAAAATATAATTGCTAATAATTTGTGAAAAAAATCTTAAGATTGTACCCTTCAATTATATTTCAAAGATAGGAACAAATGATGAGAGAATGTATGTACCTTGGCTAAAATCATGTGGTAGAAAGGAGCTTGGAATAATTACCCTGGCCTCAGCTGTAAACACAGATTTTAGTTTGATGGTTTTATAATAAAGCTTCCTAATGATATAAAATGACAATATAAGAAATCTCAAATATTTGAAAATTAAATTTTGTACGTCTAAGTAACACATAGACTGAAGAAAAATTCTCAAGAGAAATTAAAAAATTAATTTGAACTAAATGAAAACAAAAATGCAACTTATCCAAATTTGTGGAACACAGCTGAACATACAATTAAGAAAAGTCAGATAATTCACTCAGAGAAAATATTTGCAAACCACACATTGGATAAAGAACTTGTATCGCAAATGTACAAAGAACTCTGAAAACCCAATGGTAGAAATGCAGACTTTGACAAAACAATTTAACTGTATTACCACATACAAATAACACAGTGATGGAATTAAGTGGAAAAGGTGCTATCCTAAGTCTGGAAATGAGAAGAGACTGTACAGCTGAAGGCAAAAGAAACTATACGTAAGTGCTGTTCTATAGTTTAAAAGTAGTTCTCTACACAGGACAGATTAAGAATTCTGATATTACTAGACATCTATTTTGTTTGTTTTGGAAAATATAACATGTAAGTCAATAGTAGAGAAACCTGTGTTTCTCACTGTTGAAGTGGGGTGTTATATACAAGGGAGGAATGCCAGAATGATCTGTATGGTATTGAAGTAGAGCTGGGGAGATTAGTATGAACTAATGAATTGCTTAATGCAGTTACAGATAGATACATATAGAAATATGTATAGCTCTGTGTCTAACCACATCTATTTCCTTGCTCAGATAGCTGAGATGCCAGAAATAAAAAATCCCGAACTGGATCCAAGATGGCCGATTAGGAGCAGCTGAGGATTGCAGCTCCCACTGAAAGCGTGGAGGGTGAGTGGACGCCACATTCCCAGACGGATTTTTATTGCCCACAGACCAAGAGATTCCCAGGGGGAGGAGCCCCACGGGTCACCAGCACACCTGGTTTGGCTGGCGCGGCTGGTTTGGCCGGCGCAGCTGTTTTCGCCGGCTTGGCTGTTTTCACCTGTGAGGCCGTTTTCGCTGCCGCTCTTTGGAGCGGCGCCCCAGCGCAGCGGTTCCCCATACAAAATATGTGGGTCCAGGTGCCGTTTTAGCTGGGAATTGGAGCTCCAGGAAGGCATAGCTGCCCATTCATTTGATTAAAAAAGGGGACTGAAACAGACAGCCAGGCCAGGAGATTTCCCAGGCAAAAAAATGCCAGCGCCTGTGGTTTCAGCCGGCACTGTGGGTCACCGCATGGGAAATCATACAGATCCCGGCGCCTTTTCAACAGGCAGCTGGAACACCTGGGAGACAGTGACCATTCAACTTAAAAAAAAAAAAAAAACGCTCTGAGGCAGAGAGCCAGGTGATCAGGCTCAGCTGGTCCTACCCCCACAAAAAAGCAGCCATTGGAAACTCTCTGGATCGAGTTTCACAGCAAGCACAGCTGAACCCGGGACAGTCCAGCTCTGTAGGGGAGGGGTATCCGCCATTACTGAGGCCGTCTGCCACTACGCAGGTAGTTTGCCATTGCAGAGGCAGTTCTAACTACACCGGTATAAACTGGACTGCAGGGAAGTTCACACAGCAGCTGGGCAGAGCCCACACCAGCTCAGCAAAGCCTCTGCAGGCAGTGAGTAGGCTGCCTCATTGCTGGGCAAGGTAGCCCTGAGAAAAAGGCAGCAGCACAAGGGAAACTCATAAATAAAGCCCTAACTCCCCGGGACAGAGCACCTGGGGAAAAAAAGGGGTTTATGAGTTCTGCTGCAGCAGACGTAAAAGTACCTGCCCAGCAACTCTGAATGAGCAACGGAACTCACAGCTCAGCACTTGAGCTACTATAAAGGTCACTCTGTCACCTCAAGCAGTTCCCTGACCCCAGTATATCCACAGAGTCACCTCATAAAGGAGAGCTCAGACTGACATCTGGCAGGTAATCTTCTGAGACAAAGATAGCAGAAGAAGAAACTAGCAGCAACCCTTACTATTCTACAGCCACTGCAGGTGATCCCCAGGCAAGCAGGGCCAGGAGTGGACCTCAGCAGTTCTACAGCAGAGAGGCCAGACTGTTAGAAGCAAAACTAAGAAACAGAAAGAAATAACTTCATCATCAACAAACTGGACGTCCAGTGAGAGACCCCATCTGAAAATCACCAACCACAAAGACCACACATAGATAAATCCACAAAGATGGGAAGAAACCAGCACAAAAAGGAGGAAAACACCCGAAACCAGAACGCCTCTCCTCCTACAAGGGATCA
>PVKV010034585.1:0-17523 GCA_004027835.1 Alouatta palliata | reverse complement strand
TTTTTCCTTTCTTTCTTTTTTCTTTTTTTTTTTTTTTTGAGATGGAGTCTCGCTCTGTTGCCCAGGCTGCAGTGCAATGGCATGGTCTTGGCTCACTGCAACCTCCGTCTCCTGGGTTCAAGTGATTCTCCTGCCTCAGCCTCCTGAGTAGCTGGGACTACAGGCATCTGCTACTATGCCTGCCTAATTTTTGTATTTTTAGGAGAGACGGGGTTTCCCATGTTGACCAGGTTGGTCTCAAATTCTTGGCCTTAGGCGATTCACCCGACTTGGCCTCCCAAAGTACTGGGATTACTGGCATGAGCCGCTATACCTGGACCCTTTTTTTTTTCTTAAATGAGATGAATGGTTCTTTATTTTCTTGTAATAGTTGAAAATCCAGGAATTTTTAAACATACCTTTATTGTTTCTTCTGATATTAAAAGTAACTCATACTCATGACTTGTTTACTGTTATATGGCTGGCACCTAGAAAATCACTTGGTAGGCTAGGCGCGGTGGCTCACACTTGTAATCCCAGCACTTTGGGAGGCCAAGGCGGGTGGATCACGAGGTCAGGAGATTGAGACCGTCCTGGTCAACATGGTGAAACCCCGTTTCTACTAAAAATATAAAAATTAGCTGGGCATGGTGGCACGTGCCTGTAGTCCCAGCTACTCAGGAGGCTGACGCAGGAGAATTGCTTGAACTCCAGAGGTGGAGGTTGTTGCAGTGAGCCAAGATAGTGCCACTTCACTCCAGTCTGGCTACAGAGCAAGACTTCGTTGTTTCTTTTTTTTTTTTTAAGAAAATCACTTGCCGTATTGTAGGTGCTAAACACTGGTTCAGTGAATGAAACATAAAACTTCCAGTAATATAGAGTAGAACTCTCTAAAAACATAATCACTCTTAATTTGCTGTATATTTCTCCAGATTTTAAATATCTACATTAATTTGTATACTATTATTATTTCAATAGACTTTATTTTTTATAGCAGTTTTAGGTTCACAGCAAAATTGAATGGAAGGTACAGAAATTGCCCATATATACCCTGCCCCCAGGCATGCACAGCCTTCTGCCATTATTAGCATCCTCCATCAAGTGATACATTTGTTCCAATTGATGAACTGATATTGATACATCATTGTCACCCAAAGTTCATAGCTTACATAAAGATTTACGGGTGGTGTACATTCTATGGGTTTGTACAAATATTAGTTATTCTAATGAATTACTGATCTTGAGGGACGTTCAGGAAGCCCTGAATTTGTAGTTGGCTGGGCAGAGTATAGGTAGCTCAAGGGACCTGGGGCTTACGTCTGGCATCTGAACTAGGGGCAGTCCTGTGCGATTGAGCCCTTAACCCATAGGGTTTTCCCTAAGTCTGGGGAGTTAGCCTCCGAATTGAATTATATGATACTCAGTTGGTATCAGAGAACTGGTGCTGGAGCATACTGTTCTTGCCCACTTTTCTTTTATAAATGAGATCAAAGTCATTGCTGTCTCTCTGAGTATGTTCTCCTTCCTTCTACCACCACCAATTTGTAGGGGGTGGCCCGATTCTACAGGTCACGGAAAAAGCACTTGATCACCACCCAGACAGAGCACAAATGTGTCTTGGACTCCTGTCGTTCACTAGAAGCTGAGGGCTTTCAGGTCACCTACCTCCCAGTGCAGAAGAGTGGGATCATTGACCTGAAGGTAGGAGTGACTATTGGCATGAGGAGCAATAACGGAGGAGCCTGGCTTCAGCTTGTGAATTTCTGTCTTGGGCTCTAACTGGAGCTTGAAGGACTAGATCTAATATTTAGGGTGGAGTTTAGAGAAATAGGCCTGGCATAGAAAGAGATCATGTTCACCTTGAGTGTATACTGTCCTTTTCTCTGGAGGACTTGTTTCTTTCTTTCTTTTTTTTTTTTTTTTGAGATGGAGTCTTGCTCTCTTGCCCAAGCTAGAGTGCAGTGGTCTGATCTTAGCTCATTGCAACCTCTGGAGGACTTGTTTCTTTCTTTTTTTTTTTTTTTTGAGACGGAGTTTTGCTCTTGTCACCTAGGCTGGAATGCAGTGGTATAATCTAGGCTCACTGCAACCTCTCCCTCCTGGGTTCTAGCGATTCTCCTGCCTCAGTCCCCCAAGTAGCTGGGATTATAGGCGCATGCCACCAGGCCCAGCTAATTTTTGTATTTTTAGTAGAGATGGGGTTTCACCATGTTGGTCAGGCTGGTCTTGAACTTCTGATTTCAGATGATCCGCCTATCTTGGCCTCCCAAAGTGCTGGGATTACAGGCATGAGCCACCGTGCCCGGCCTGGAAGACATGTTTCTTACCATTGTTGGTGTTTTCTGGTTTGTATGAGAACCACTGGCCACATGTGCAGGATGCCAGGGACTCACATTCACCATGGCAAAGCTCTGGCCTCCTCCTTCCCTGCACTGATGCTTCTCATCCTGCTAAAGAAGTGGTACCATTTTCTTGAATCTTATCCACCAGATTTTGTATATCAGCATCCCTAGACAAATCCTAACATGCTGTTTGTAGATGGACCCCCTCAATCTAAACTCTAAATTGTTATCATTCATTATTTCCTCCCTTTTTCATCTTTTTCACATTTAGTCATCAATCAGTCACACTCATATCTATGACCATTTTTTTTTTTTTTTTTTTTGAGACGGGAGTTTAGCTCTTGTAACTCAGGCTGGAGTGCAATGGCGCGATCTCGGCTCACCGCAACCTCCGCCTCCTGGGTTCAAGCAATTCTCCTGCCTCAGCCTCCCGAGTAGCTGGGACTACAGGCACGCGCCACCATGCCCAGCTAATTTTTGTATTTTTAGTAGAGACGGGGTTTCACCATGTTGATCAGGATGGTCTCGATCTCTTGACCTCGTGATCCACCCGCCTCGGCCTCCCAAAGTCCCAAAGTGCTGGGATTACAGGCTTGAGCCACCGCGCCCGGCTTGACCATTTTCTTATAATGTCGCTGGAATTATACTTTCCCCTTTCTGACTCCTGCCCTCCCTTCCTCCCTCCCTCCCTTCCTTCCTCCCTGCTTCTTTTCTTCCCTTCTTCCCTTTCTCCCGCCCTCCCTTACTCTTTCTCTCTGTCTCCTTTTCTTTTCTTTCTTTCTTTTGGAGACAGGTCTTCCTGTGTTATCCAGGCTAGAGTGCAGTGGTATGGTCATAGCTCACTGCAGCCTCAGACTCCTGGGCTTACCTCACCTGGCTACATTTTTGTTTTTGTTTTGTTTTTTGAGTTGAGATAGAGTATTGCTCTGTCACCCAAGCTGGATTGCAGTGGCAAAATCTCAGCTCACTGAAACCTCTGCCTCCTGGGTTCAAACCATCCTCCCACCTTAGCCTCCCAAGTAGCTAGGACTACAGGCATATGCTACCACACCCAGCTAATTTTTTTGTATTTTTAATAGAGAAGGGGTTTTATCGTTTTGGCCTGGCTGCTCTCAAACTCTTGACCTCAAGTGATTCACCCGCCTTGGCCTCCCAAAGTGCTGGGATTACAGGCATGAGCCAACGTGCCTAGCCTGGCTAAATTTTTAAGCATTTTTTGTAGAGACAGCATCTCATTATGTTCTCCAGGCTGGTGGTGAACTCCTGGACTCAAGCGATCCTCCTACCTTGGCCTCCCAAAGCACTGTGATTACAGATGTGAGCCACCTTGCTCGGCCTCTTCTCATTTCTTTGGCTGGATTGTATCCTGCATCTTAGCTACCTCTGGGCTTTAATCTCTGTTGCCTGAACTAGCCCTTTAGCTACAACCTTCCAGCGTGTCCTGCACATCCTCATCAGACTTTATTTCCAAACTACTCATTTGACCTTTTCTCACTTTACTCAGAAATCTTGAGAGATTTCTCATTTCCTTTGGCATGAAGCATAACTTCATTTTGCCTGACATTCAGATTTCTTTACATGGTGCTTTTTTTAAGCCCTTAGAAATTTGTCATATAATTCATGTACCATTTAACTTCCATTTTAATGGAAAAAATAATAATTCACATACCACAGAATTCATCTTTTGAAATTGTACAATTCACTGTTTTTAATGTGCAATTCACAGAGTTTGCAACAGTTATCACTGTCATATTCCAGGACATTTTCATCACTTCAAAAAAGAAAGTTATGTATTTTTTCTTTTGTCATTTGTGGGTTTTTTTTTTTTTTTAGATGGAGTTTCGCTCTTGTTGCCTAAGCTGGAGTGCAATGGTGCAATCTCTGCTCCCTGCAACCTCTGCTCCCTGGGTTCAAGCGATTCTCCTGCGTTAGCCTCCTGAGTAGCTGGGATTACAGGCATGCACCAACACACCTGGCTTATTTTGCATTTTTAGTAGAGATGGAGTTTCGTCATGTTGGCCAGGCTGGTCTCACACTTTTGACCTCATGATCTGCCCACCTTGGCCTCCTAAAGTGCTGGGATTACAGGCATGAGCCACTGCGCCTGGCCAATTTTCATATTTTTAGTAGAGAAGGGGTTTCACCATGTTGGCCAGGCTGGTCTCGAACTCCTGACCTCAGGTGATCTGCCCACCTTGGCCTCCGGAAGTGTTGGGATTACAGGCGTGAGCCACCACACCTGGCAGTTTCTTTAATTTTGTCATTCATACTGTCATGTAAATGGAATCTTACAGTATATAACCTTGTAGGATTGGCTTTTTTCTTTTTCTGTTTTTGTTTTTTTTTTGAGATGGAATATCACTCTATCACCCAGGCTGGAGTGCAGTGGCGTGATCTTAGCTCACTGCAACCTCTGCCTCCGAAGTTCAAGCAATTCTCCCCAAGTAGCTGGGATTACAGGTATGTACCACCACGCCCAGCTAATTTTTGCACTTTTAGTAGAGGTGGGGTTTCACCATGCTGGCCAGGCTGGTTTTGAACTCCTGACCCCAGGTGATCCTCCCATCTGGGCCTCCGAAAGTGCTGGGATTACAGATGTAAGCCACCACGCCCACCCTTCTTTTTCTTTTTTTTTGAGGTGGAGTCTCGCTGTGTTGCCTAGGCTGGATTGCATTGGTGCAATCTCAGCTCACTGCGACCTCCACCTCCCGGGTTCAAGCTTTTCTTCTGCCTCAGGCTCCTAGGTAGCTGGGACTATCGGCATGTGCCACCATGCCCAGCTAATTTTTGTGTTTTTAGTAGAGACAGGGTTTCTCATGTTAGCCAGGCTGATCTTGACCTTCTGACCTCAGGTGATCCACCCACCTCAGCCTCCCAAAGTGCTGGGATTATAGGCGTGAGCCACCACGCCTGGCCTTGATTGGCTTTTTTCACTAATCATAAGTCTTTAGGAATTCATTCATTGCTGCATGTGCCAGTAGTTCATGCCTTTTGATTGATAAGTAGTAGTCCATGTTATGGATATACCAAAATCATCTGTTGAAGGATATCTGAGTAGTTTCTAGATTTTGGTTGTTATGAATAAAGTTACTGTGAACATTTGTGTAAGATGTTTTGTGAATTTAATTTTTATTTCTCTGGGATAAATGCTCAAATGTGCAGTTACTGGGTTGTATGGTAATTTCATGTTTAGTTTGATGAGAAACAGAAACTGTCAAACTCTTTTCTAAAGTGGCTGTGACATTTACATTCCCACCAACAATGTATGAATCATTCAGAGTCTATGCATCCAACATTCTGTATTGTCACTGTTTTTAGTTAACTATTCAAATAGCTGTGTAGCATAAGGCTCCTTTTTGCGACTAAGCTTGCCTATATTCTGATTTAGGAGGACTTTGTTTGCACTATCTAATCACCTTACTCCTGCATATCCTTAGGAACTAGAGGCTGCTATCCAGCCAGATACTAGTCTGGTCTCAGTCATGACTGTGAACAATGAGATTGGAGTGAAGCAGCCTATTGCAGAAATAGGTGAGTATCATGGGTTAACCCTGATCCCTGCCCACCATGGTGGTCTGTATGAGAGAGTAGACTGATCGCTGTAAGACTCTATGGAGTGAAGTTAGGAAATCAAGGGAAAGAGAGCCTAAGTACTTTGTTCAAGGACATTGTAAGTGGCATAGCCAGTATTTGAATTCAGGTCTAGTACCTTTTTTTTTTAATTGAGACAGAGTGTCACTCTGTCACCCAGGCTGGAGTACAGTGGCATGATCTTAGCTCACTGCAATGCCTGCCTTCTGGGTTCAAACAATCTTCCCACCTCAACCTCTCAAGTAGCTGAGACTACAGGTGTGCACCACCATGCCTAGCTAATTTTTGTATTTTTAGTAGAAACGGGGTTTTACCATGTTGGCCAGGCTGGTCTCAGACTCCTAACCTCAGATGATCCACCTGCCTTGGCCTCCTAAAGTGCCGAGATTACAGGCATGAGCCACTGTGCCCAGCCAGGTCTAGTATCTTTTATGGTTTTTCATTTTATTGCAGTTGCTGCCAAAACCAACCACAAAACAAAAAAGCCTTCTACCCTTTATCTTTTTAGAACATCTCTTTATTATTCCCATATAGAGCTCACCCTGTAATCTCCTTAGGCACATTATTACAAAGATCTGTTAGTTTTTTGTTTGTTTGTTTTTTAAATCAAAAGGGATCTGGAAGAAAATCTGACATTTTGAAAGGCTGGTGTAAATGAGGTGGCAAGTTTTAAGAATAGTATGCATGATAATATCAGGAGTATTTTGACCTGCTGCTTTGCCCCTTCATCTTTTTTATTCTAAAGAAGGGAAGCTGGGGAGACAGAAAGAGGGAGGAAGGGAGAAGGGAGAGGAGGTAAGGAAAAGAAGAAGTATAAGGGGTTAAGTGGAGGGAGGGGAGGAATTTAATATCGAGAGAGGTCATTTACTACTGGTGGAGATAATTCACAGTGCATTGTGGGATACTGATGCATGACTTCCCAACACTGTGCTGTGGGTCTTTCCCTCTGTTGTTTCCTCAGGGCGGATTTGCAGTTCCAGAAAGGTATATTTTCATACCGATGCAGCCCAGGCTGTTGGAAAAATCCCACTTGATGTCAACGACATGAAAATTGATCTCATGAGCATCAGTGGTCACAAAATCTATGGTCCCAAAGGTACCAGCCCCTTCTAGAGTTCCTCTTCTCTGTACTTTCCAGCAAGACATTTAACAGATTTTTGTCAGTCATTTGGGACTACTGTTGGTCTCAGAGGAAGTTGTACATTCAGAGTCCCTTGTAGAATGCAAGCATCATTTAGCAATAGCCAGAAACACTTGCTGGTTTGTAGACCTTGGTAGTTACTATACGGCAGTCCATTCTTTTTTTTTTTTTTTTTTGAGACCGAGTCTCACTCTGTCACCAGGCTGGAGTGCGGTGATGTGATCTCTGCTCACTGCAACCTCCGCTCCTGGGTTCAAGTGATTCTTCTGCCTCAGTTTCCCAAGTAACTGGGACTACATGCGTGTGCCACCATGCCCTGCAAATTTTTGTATTTTTAGCAGAGATGGGGTTTTACCATGTTGGCCAGGATGGTCTTGATCTCTTGACCTTGTGATCCGCCCACCTTGGCTTCCCAAAGTGTTGGGATTACAGGCATGAGCCACTGTGTCCAGGCGACAGCAGGCCATTCTTTCTTGCTCTCTTTAACAAATCCTTATGGAGTCTTGCTCTTGTTCCCCAGGCTGTAGTGCAGTGACGCCATCTCTGCTTACTGCAAACTCCACCTCCTGGGTTCCAGTGATTCTCCTGCCTCAGCCTCCCAAGTAGCTGGGATTATAGGCACCTGCCACTATACCTGGCTAATTTTTGTATGTTTAGTAGAGACATGGTTTCACCACGTTGGCCAGCTGTCTCAAACTGCTAACCTCGTGATCTGCCTGCCTCAGCCTTCCAGAGTGCTGGGATTACAGGCATGAGCCACTGCGCCCGGCTCAAGCATGTAGATCTTTTTTTTTTTTTTTTTTTTTTAAAGATGGGGTTTCACCGTGATGGCCAGGCTGGTCTTGAACTCCTGACCTCAGGTGATCCACCCACCTCGGCCTCCCAAAGTGGATTACAAGCGTGAGCCACCACACCCGGCCAAGCATGTAGATCTTAATTTAATTGAGGAAAAGGGGTTTTGTGAAATCAAATTTATCTAGTTGGGCCCAGCTATCTTGTTTGCCCCACTATGATGTACAGAGCAACTATGTGAGTCCTTCATTCTGAGTGTCTTGCTATAGCTTAGGGGAAGATTGCATGGGATTTCACATCCCTTTGTGTTTATTCTTAGAAGATTTTGTAGTCTGTTATCCTAATAGTCTCTGTTTGTTCCCTATGGTCCTATTGGAATGTGTTAAAGCTTGAGTTATGTCTCTTTCCCTGAGCCCTTGGGGATAGACTGTTGTCCTTTGTTTTGTGGAGGTAACCATAAAAAAATGACTCCTCTTGGCTGGTCCGAGTGCAGTGGTGTTTACAACTAATTGATCACAACCAGTTACAGATTTCTTTGTTCCTTCTCCACTCCCACTGCTTCACTTGACTAGCCTTAAAAAAACAACTCCTCTTTCTCACATGAGGACTTTTTTTGGGTTGTGCTGGCACCCTTTTTGTGTCTGCAGGGTGTGTTTTCTGGGTATATACCTTGTGGAAGAAGGTGTAATAGCTTCTTGAAGTATGGAAGATGGTTTCTTCTAAGGGTTCCCAGAGGTTGTAAAGAGCATTTTTTTTGTGAGCTGTTATTTCAAAACCCCAATAAGCATTCTATCTTTTATTAAAGTGTTTTTATTGGCTTTTATTGTAGATATATCTTTTTGATAAAACTAATGAACTCAGGTTGGATACAGCTGTTCTTTTTTTTTTTTTTTCTTTCTTCTTTTTCTTTTTTTTTTCTAGCCTGCTCCTCCAAATTCTACTAGGGTTACCCCTGTTCTTCCTAATGTGCTTAATTCACATTACATGCCTATATTAAAACATCTCATGTACTCCATAAATAATATACACCTACTATGTATTCACACAAATTAAAAAAAACAAAAAACCAATGAACTCATTGATCAGAAGCTCTGATCAGCAGTTACATGTGTACAGGTATCCCTCATTATCCAGCCTCCTGCTTTCCAAATTCAGGATCTAAATAGATTTAGATAATGTGATATTCTTCACTGCCCAGATATGGTATTTGAGCACTTGCTGTTTGAATTTGGGAACTGTATGGACTCAGATAGTAAAATGGAGAAATAAAATAATTATTTTTTTTGAGGCGGAGTCTCACTCTGTCTCCCAGGCTGGAGTGCAGTAGTGTAATCTCGGCTTACTGCAACCTCTGCCTCCTAGGTTCAAGCGATTCTCCTGCCTCAGCCTCCCAAGTAGCTGGGACCACAGGTGTTCGCCACCACGCCCAGCAAATTTTTTGTATTTTTAGTAGAGATGGGGTTTCGCTGTATTAACCAGAACATTATTTTATTTATTTATTTATTTTGAGACGGAGTCTCACTCTGTTGCCCAGGCTAGAGTGCAGTGGCGTGATCTCAGCTCACTGCAACCTCTGCCTCCCAGATTCAAGCAATTCTCCTGGTTCAGCCTCCTGAGTAGCTGGGACTACAGGCGCTTGCCACCACGACTGGCTAATTTTTTTATATTTTCAGTAGTGATGGGGTTTCACTGTGTTAGCCAGGTTGGTCTCAATCTCCTGACCTTGTGATCCACCCACCTCAGCCTCCCAAAGTACTGAGCCACCTTGTCAGGCTGAAATAATTCTTAATAAACACAGTTTAATATATTATTTTATTCATTTTATTTATTTATTTATTTTGAGACGGAGTCTCACTCTGTCGCCCAGGCTGGAATGCAGTGACATGATCTCAGCTCACTGCAACCTCCGCCTTGTGGGTTCAAGCAATTCTCTGCCTCAGCCTCCTGAGTAGCTGGGATTACACCACGCCCAGCTAAATTTTTGTACTTTTAGTAGAAACGGGGTTTCACCAACTTGGCTAGGCTGGTCTTGAACTCCTGACCTCGTGTTCCACCCACCTCAGCCTCCCAAAGTACTGAGATTATAGGCGTGAGCCGCTGCAGCCTGCCTATTCATTTATTTTTTAGAGACGAGGTCTCACTTTATTGCTCAGACTGGAGTGCAGTGGTGCTGTCCTAGCTTGCTGCTCCTCAATCTCCTGGGCTTAAGCAACCCTCTTACCCCAGCCTCACCAGTAACTAGCACTATAGGTTTGCACCACCACGCCTGACTGATTTTTAAAATAGGTTTTGTAGAGATGGAGGTCACACTATGTTGCTCAGGCTTGAACTCCGGATCTCAAGCAACCTTCCCACCTAAGTCTCCCAAAGTGCTGGGATTACAGGCATGACCCACTGCACCCAGCTTTTTTTTTTTTTTTTTTTTTTTTGAGACGGAGTTTCGCTCTTGTTACTCAGGCTGGAGTGCAATGGCGCGATCTCGGCTCACCGCAACCTCCGCCCCCTGGGTTCAAGCAATTCTCCTGCCTCAGCCTCCCGAGTAGCTGGGACTACAGGCACATGCCACCATGCCCAGCTAATTTTTGTATTTTTAGTAGAGACGGGGTTTCACCATGTTGACCAGGATGGTTTCGATCTCTTGACCTCGTGATCCACCCGCCTCGGCCTCCCAAAGTGCTGGGATTACAGGCATGAGCCACCGCGCCCAGCCAGCACCCAGCTTTTAATTTAAAATCTGGTGTCCTTCATAATAAATTTGGAAACCACAGCCTTAATTTTTATAGTACCTCTATTCTTGGCATAAACAGTTTTTCTCTGTTGGAGAAGAACTGTCAAATGCTCATTCTATTCAGAAGCCCTGATTACTTAGTGAATAACTTTGCACGCTCATGCTCATATTTTGGTACAAATTTTCCATAAGTAGGTTTGTTTAGTCACAGGTTATACACATTTTCAAGGTTTTTTGTTTTTTGAGTGAAGGTTTCACTCTGTTGCCCAACCAGGAATGCAGTGAGTGGTATGATCACAGCTGACTGCAGCCTTACCTCCTAGGCTCAAGTGATCCTCCTGCCTCAGCCTCCAGAGTCGCTGGGACTGTCAGTACATGCCACCGTGCCCAGCTAATTTTTAATTTTCTTTTGTAGACACGGGGTCTCACTATGTTTCTTAGGCTGGTCTCAAACTTCTGGTCTTAAGTGATTCTTGGCCTCCCGAAGTCCTAGGATTATAGTTGTAAGCCACCATGACCCAACAGTTTTTTTTTTTTTTTTTTCCCTCAGATGGAGTTTCACTCTTATTGCCCAGGCTGGAGTGCAATGGCATGATCTTGGCTCACGGCAGCCTCCGCCACCCGGGTTCAAGTGATTCTCCAGCCTCAGAGTAGCTGAGATTACAGGCATGCACCACCACACCCAGTTAATTTTGCATTTTTAGTAGAGACGGGGTTTCTTCATGTTGGTCAGGCTGGTCTCAAACTCCCGACCTCAGGTGATTAGCCCACCTTGGCCTCCCAAAGTGCTGGGATTACAGGCGTGAGCCACCGTGCCCTGCCCAATTTTTTTTTTAATTTTAATTTTAATTTTATTTCAAAAAAGTAATATTCATGTGATTCAAAATTCAAAAGCTACAAAAAAGTGCACAGACAAAAGTCTACCTCTCACCCCTGTCCTCCAGCTATGCAGTTCCCTTCTGGGGAGGTCATTTCTTTTTTTTTTTTTTTTTCTGATTTACTCTGGTTATGGGGAGGTAATTTCTTGGGTTTTTCTTCAATTATCCTGTTTGTAATATACTTCCCTTCCACCTTTCTTTTTTTATTCAGATGGTAGCATACTGTACTCACTGTTTTGATCTTGCTTTTTTCACCTAATAATACATATTTTAAAAAAAACTAAAGTACAGACTTTATCTGGATTTCACCAGTTTTCTAACAATGTATCTTGGTATCTTGGAGATTTTATGGTGTCAGTTCAGTACAAACTTCCTCTTTTTTTTCTTTTCTGAGACGGAGTTTTGCTGTGTCACCCTAGGACAGGCTGGAGTGCCATGGCATTATCTCGGCTAACTGCAACCTCCACAGCCTGGGTTCGTTTCCTGTCTCAGCCTCCTGAGTAGCTGGGATTACAAGTGCTCGCTACCACGCCTGGCTAATCTTTGTATATTTAGTAGAGACATGGTTTCACCATGTTGGCCAGGCTGGTTTCAAACTCCTGACCTGAGGTGATACGCCCGCCTTGGCCTCCCAAAGTGTGAGGATTACAGGTGTGAGCCACCATGCCCAGCCCCCTCATTCTTTTACACACCTGCTTGATATTTTATTATATGCACATGCCATAATCTATTCGACCATTACCCTGATGATGAACATCTAAGTTGTTTCCAATCTTGTTGCTATTATGAATAATACTGTATGTATGATGGCATTTCATATAGCATAGGGAGCTATTTTAAACCATTTTGATCATTACTCCTTCTGGCATTTATATTCCAGGTGTTAAATCATTTTACTAAATATTATGCTTTTACTGCTATTTCTTCTTTTCCTTAAAATTTTTTAATTAGAAAAATGTCACGCTTACAGAAAAGTTGAAATAATATTTTGATCCCTTTGGAAAGTCATATTTTGTTTTAACTATGTTTCTCTCTTTCTCTTTTTTGTAACAAACTTTGTTTCCTAGGGGTTGGTGCCATCTACATCCGTCGCCGGCCCCGTGTGCGTGTGGAGGCCCTGCAGAGTGGAGGGGGGCAGGAGCGGGGTATGCGGTCTGGGACAGTGCCCACACCCTTAGTGGTGGGGCTGGGGGCTGCGTGTGAGGTGGCACAACAAGAGATGGAGGTATGGGGAGAGCAGTTCCCTCCCACAACTTCTTCCCCTGTGCTGGGTCTCCTATTTAGAGGCTTCTCAGCATGACTGAGGCAGATCTCTGCTGAGAGAGAGGGCTTAGGAAAACTCTTCCTTGACTGGGCAAGGTGACTCATGCCTATAATCCCAGCACTTTGGGAAGCCGAGGCGGGTGGATCATAAGGTCAGGAGTTCTAGACCAGCCTGACCAACATGGTGAAACCCTATCTCTACTAAAAATACAAAAATCAGCCGGGTATGGTGGTGCATCCCTGTAATCCCAGCTACTCAGGAGGCTGAGGCAGGAGAATTGCTTGAACCCGGGAGGTGGGGGTTGCAGTGAGCCAACATTGTGCCACTGCACTCCAGCCTGGGCGACAGAGCGAGACTCTGTCTCAAAAAAAAAGAGAAAACTCTTCCTTGTCCTGGTGCTGCTGCTGGTATCTTGTTCTGAGTTCTGAGGGAGGCATTATGGGCTCCAAAACCCATGCCCTTTCAGTAGTTATCAGTTCATTTATTTCTGGATTAATAAATGAACCCTGTGTACAGTTATCAAGCACTTTTTACATTCCAGGCACTATGCTCAGTACTGGAGATACAGTGGTCTCCATGGGTAACGTAAGATGATAGGTGGGGCTGACACATAGTCACTTCCGGTTATAGGAGAAGGGCTTCTTAAACTATGTGTTTCTGAGCTGGTTGATGGTTACTGCTTAATCCTTCCTTGCATGCTCCTTAGTATGACCACAAGCGGATCTCAAAGTTAGCAGAGCGGCTGATACAGAATATAATGAAGAGCCTTCCAGATGTGGTGATGAATGGGGACCCTGAGCACCATTATCCCGGTATGAACTTGCCCTTTCTGTTCTCATTCTGGTAGAGGCTGAGACTCTGAGACCTCTCTCATAGTATTTCTTTCCTCCAGGCTGTATCAACCTCTCCTTTGCATATGTGGAAGGGGAGAGTCTGCTGATGGCACTGAAGGATGTTGCCTTATCCTCAGGGAGGTGAGCTGGACAGCATAGACAGGGCCTGCGTCAGGGCCACTTAGAAGTGTCGTACAGGCTGTTAAGCTTCCAAGTGTGGAGATGACAGGCACAAGAGCTCTTGATTAAGGGTAAAGGTCATTTTGGAAGGGCCTCTTTTTTATTTGGTTGGCTGGGTAGCTGGGTACAGGCTGAAGTTTACCACCCTAGGAATGCTTCCTGGGGTAGAATTTTGTGCCTTTTTTTTTTTTTTTTTTTGAGACAGAGTCTCACTCTGTTGCCCAGTCTTGGAGTACAATGGCACAGTCTCCACTGACTGCAGTCTCAGCTGACTGCAGTCTCTGCCTCCCAAGTTCAAGCAATTCTCCAGGCTCAGCCTCCCGAGTAGCTAGGATTACTGGTGCTTGCCACCATGCCCAGCTAATTTTTGTATTTTTAGTAGAGACGGGTTTCACCATGTTGGCCAGGCTGGTCTCAAACTCCTGACTTTGTGATCTGTCCACCTCGGCTTCCCAAAGTGCTGGGATTTCAGGCATGAGGCACCATGCCCAGCCAGAATTTTGTGCCTTTTATGGTCCCAGGGGATATATGTATCTGTCCTGGGGTTACACTAGCAGTTCTGTTATAAGCCTCCAGAATTGAAAATGCTCCAAAGGCCACCAAGGGTTTAGCTGCCCTTCAGGCTGGTGCCAATGGTATATTGTGTCCTGGGGAAGTGAGCACATGGTCCTCTGATGCCTCTTCTTGTCAAACCCAGCTCATGTGGTATCATACTCTGTTATACTTTGCCAGCATCCTTGCTCAAGGAAGTCATCCACTATAGGGGCCAGAGGAGCTAGGTTCACACATCCTAGGATGTGCAGGGCAGCATCAGGTCCTTTTGCTTTGCCAGATTAGAAGGTCTCTTTTGTCTCCATGGTATGACTCCAGGGCCCTGGGGGATGAGTACAAGACTGAGGGTTTGTGACTAAAAGTAGATGTTGATGATGAGCTGAACAAGGCTTGTGTCTCTCTCCTCAGTGCTTGTACCTCTGCATCCCTGGAGCCCTCTTATGTCCTTAGAGCAATTGGCACTGATGAGGATTTAGCACACTCTTCTATCAGGTCAGTGAGTTGAGCTGCAACATTTATGAAAGACATCCTCTTATATTTTTCATATCCTATTACAGTTTTTTTATTTTTCTACCATGATGTTTTTCTCAATTTAGTTCTTCTTATCTCTTCTAATAACCTTGTGAAAGTTTCTAGAGCAATGGTTCTCAGACTTCATTGAGTATCACCTGAGAAGTTTGTGAAATATGATGATATCTGAGTCCCACATTCAGATATTTGGAGGAGGAGTAGGAAACATCTCAACATCGCAGGTGATTTTAATGTGGGTGGTCTGTAGACCATGTTTTGAGACTGTTGCCCTGGCTGGAGTGCAATGTCATGATCTCAGCTCATTGCAAACTCTGCCTTGCAGGTTCAAACAATTCTCCTGCCTCAGCCTCCTGAGTGGCTGGGGTTACAGACATGTGCCACCACGCCTGGCTAATTTTTTTTTTTTTTTTTTTTTTTTTTTTTTGAGACGGAGTTTTGCTCTTGTTACCCAGGCTGGAGTGCAATGGCGCGATCTCGGCTCACTGCAACCTCCGCCTCCTGGGTTCAAGCAATTCTCCTGCCTCAGCCTCCCGAGTAGCTGGGACTACAGGCACGTGCCACCATGCCCAGCTAACTTTTGTATTTTTAATAGAGACGGGGTTTCACCGTGTTGACCAGGATAGTCTCGATCTCTTGACCTCGTGATCCACCCGCCTCGGCCTCCCAAAGTGCTGGGATTACAGGCGTGAGCCACCGCGCCCGGTCCTGGCTAATTTTTATATTTTTAGTAGAGACGAGGTTTCACCGTGTTGGCTAAGCTGGTCTTGAACTCCTGACCTCAAGTAATTATCCACCTCAGCCTCCCAAAGTGCTGGAATAACAGGTGTGAGCCACTGTGCCCGGCTGATCTGTATACCATGCTCTGAGAAACTCTGCCCTAAAGGGGAAGGACCATGTTCTTCTCTCCATGTCTCTTGTGTTGTAGATCCTCAGTGAGATTTGCAGAATGAGTTTTCCCAGTGCCAGAGCTCTGATAGAGAGCCATTCTCCTGTGCCTTTTTTCAGGTTTGGAATTGGCCGCTTCACTACAGAGGAGGAAGTGGACTACACAGTGGAGAAATGCATTCAGCATGTGAAGCGTCTTCGAGAAATGAGGTAAACATACTGTATCAGAGACCCTTTGGAAGAAACACTAGTGCTGTCTCCCCTCTTGTCCTTAGGCTATGTGTTTATACTGCCAAAACCAAAGTTCAAGAGTACTTGGATTTTAGGATTTAGAGATTCCACAAAGCAAGAAAGTGGATCTTCTTGACTACTTGTCTTCACAATGAGAAAGTGTTTTTAAAAACTATAGAACTGGATGAATGCAGGTAATGCAGGTAGCAGGTTTTTTTTGGAGACAAGTCCTTGCTCTGTCATCCAGGCTGGCATGCTGGGGTGCAATCACACCTCACAGCAACTTGTGCCTCCCAAGATCAAGTAATCCTCCCACCTCAGCCTCCCAAGTAGCTGGGACTACAGGTGTGTGCCACCATGCCTGGCTAATTTTTGTATTTTTTATAGAGATGGAGTTTTGCTATGTTGCCCAGGCTGGTCTCAAACTCCCGGGCTCAAGCAGTCCTCCTGCCTTGGCCTCTCAAAGTGCTGGGATTACCAGCACAAGCCACCACACCTGACCCAGGTAGAATTTTTCAGTATGATTATTATTATTTTTTTCTTCTTCTTTTTTTTTTTGTTAAAATCTTTTTCTTTCTTTTTTTTTTTTATTGCATTTTAGGTTTTGGGGTACATGTGAAGAACATGCAAAATTGTTGCATAGGTACACACATGGCAGTGTGATTTGCTGCCTTCCTCCCCATCACCTATATCTGGCATTTCTCCTCATGCTGTCTCTCCCCAACTCCCCACCCCACACTGCCCCTCCCCTTTTTCCCCCCGACAGACCCCAGTGTGAGATGCTCCCCTCCCTGTGTCCATTGTCCATGTGTTCTCATTGTTCAACACCCGCCTGTGAGTGAGAACATGCGGAGTTTGATTTTCTGTTCTTGTGTCAGTTTGCTGAGAATGATGGTTTCCAGGTTCATCCATGTCCCTACAAAGGACATGAACTCATCATTTTTGATGGCTGCATAATATTCCATGGTGTATATGTGCCACATTTTCCCTGTTCAATCTATCATCGATGGGCATTTGGGTTGGTTCCAGGTTTTTGCTATTGTAAACTGTGCTGCAGTGAACATTTGTGTGCATATGTCCTTATAGTAGAACGATTTATAATCCTTTGGATATATACCCAGTAATGGGATTGCTGGGTCAAATGGAATTTCTATTTCTAGGTCCTTGAGGAATCGCCACACTGTCTTCCAGAATGGTTGAATTAATTTACACTCCTATCAACAGTGTAAAAGTGTTCCTATTTCTCCATATCCTCTCCAGCATCTGTTGTCTCCAGATTTTTTAATGATCACCATTCTAACTGGTGTGAGATGGTGTCTCAATGTGGTTTTGATTTGCATTTCTCTAATGACCAGTGATGATGAGCATTTTTTCATATGTTTGTTGGCCTCATGTAAGTCTTCTTTTGTAAAGTGTCTGTTCATATCCTTCGCCCACTTTTGAATGGGCTTGTTTGTTTTTTTCTTGTAAATCTGTTTTAGTTCTTTGTAGATTCTGGATATCAGCCCTTTGTCAGATGGGTAGACTGCAAAAATTTTTTCCCATTCTGTTGGTTGCCGATTCACTCTAATGACTGTTTCTTTTGCTGTGCAGAAG
>PVKV010034584.1:0-17524 GCA_004027835.1 Alouatta palliata | reverse complement strand
ATTATATATATATATATATATATATATATACATTTTATATATATATATATATATATATATATATATATATATATGGTGTAATCCAAAATCCAGAGCCATGTTCCAAGCCCAGATGGTAGCCACCTGCTTATTCACTCCAAAACCATAGCAAGGTAATGATGTTGTTTAAACAGTGGACACTCAAGTTTGTATTGGATTCAATAAAAAAAAGAATCCTATTGCACTTTTATTTTATTTTATTTTATTTTATTTTATTTTATTTTATTTTATTTTATTTTGGGACAGAGTCTTGCTGTGTCACCCAGGCTGGAGTGCAGTGGTGTGATCTTGGCTCGCTGCAACCTCTTTCTCCTAGATTCAAGTGATTCCCTTGTCTCAGCCACCCATATAGCTGGGACTATAAGCATGTGCCACCATACCTAGTTAATTTTTGCATTTTAAATAGAGACAGAGTTTCACCATGTTGGCCAGACTGACCTCAGGTGATCCTCTTGCCTCAGCCTCCCAAAGTGCTGAGATTACAGGTGTGAGCCACTGTACCTGGCCTACATTGCATTTTTAGAAGACAAAGAATCTATTAATATTTGCTTTAAGTTGGACTTATCCACTGTAGTTTCCTTCTTAATAAAATAACTTGCACCTTAGAGAAACTAATCCTACTCAACCCTTCCTTTTCTGAATTGCTCTCAAAGGTGTAGTGCAGACAGGAAATTCTTTTTTTTTTCCCCTGGGTTCAAGCGATTCTCCTGTCTCAGCCTCTGAGTAGCTGGGACTAGAGGCGTACACCACCACACTCAACTAATTTTTGTATTTTTAGTGAAGACAGGGTTTCACTATATTGGCCAGGCTGGTCTCAAACTCCTGACCTTGTGGTCCACCCACCTTAGCCTCCCAAAGTGCTGGGATTATAGGTGTGAGCCACTGTGCCTGACCCAGACAGGAAACTCTTTTTATCTCCAAGAATCACTTTCACAAACTGAATGTCTCTTGAATTGGACATTTCCAGCCAAAGCTTTGATTCTCATCATCTGTTATCTGTCTTATATTTCAATGTCCACCAAATGGGTATCCCACGTATTATCCATGTTGTCACCAAAGTATCTTCCTTAAAAATTGCATCTGATAATGTCATTGTCCTGTTTAGAAACTGTCACTGGTTTCTTTTCTTCTGAGTTGCCCTTTATTTGCCCTTAATATTTCTCCAAACACTCTTCCTACTTTCCAGGCTGCACACCTGACCCTCTAGCTTTGAAGAAGGCTTCACCAATGCCCCAAAATGTTGTATTCCGCTGTGATTGTGCCTTTGCAGATGTATTTTCTGTCCCATTGACTTACAAACTCTTAAGCATATTTCAAACTTTACATCTCCAAAGAAGACACTTCCACATATGGGTAACATTTCCCCCTTGGTATACCCAGGTGATTTTAAGACTAATATAAACTCTTGTTGGAGACCCCCCCACCTCATATTATATCAAACATATAAAAATGCATCTAAATCCCCCAAGAAATACATTTTCCTATTAAGATTTTTGTGGAAATTTTTATAATGGACTTTTAAATTGTTTGACTGCATATAACTTATTTAAAGTTGTTATGATTTCTCAGCAGTCATTGTGCATATGCAATAATTTTTGTAAACTAACAGAATCTATCCTTCAGATTGTTTTCAAATGTAATGAAATGTTTATGAGTGTTGAATTTGACAATGAATGAAATTGTCTATAATATGTTTATAGACATCTAATTGAACCTTTGTAAATTTTGACTCAGCAGTTTTCATTTAGTATTTTACAGCCAACAATTAGATTTTTTTTTTTTTTTGGTCACAACTCAGATATTTTCTTGGGCTTTCAAAAAGTTCATCAGCCTCAGTCACCGTGTTTGTAATAATGAGAGAGATTCTTATCTCATATTGCTAAGTATTGTATGCCATTATCTGCCTGTTCAACTAGATTGAGTTTCTCAACATTTTAGATTATTACCATCACCTGGCACACAGAAGTTGTTGAATATATCTACATATATATGTCAATGAATATAGATGCCTTAGACATGGATATAGACATATCGATGCAGATATAGATGGAGACATGGATGTCTTGTTTGAAAAAAATTCACTGAAGCTAACCAGTTTAGTCTATTTGTGTCTATTGGAACTCAGAGATTACCGATTGCCAGTTCCTGATCTAGAGCCTAAGAAGTTCATTTTACATTTATTAAAGAAGTCTTCATTTGATGCTTGTGTTATATAGATAATTTGTACAATGTCAATTGAAACTTTTTTTGATCAGTGATTTGGTACTTTGTATCAGGCAGTGAACTCTATGGATTGGAATGAATTGTCTTTTCACATATTATTCACTCAAAGATTTTATGAGAAGGCATACGTTGGTATGTTATGCTTGGTGCATGATATATTCTTTTCATCCTATAATCTTTATACTTTGAAAACATTTCCAAGAAATACTTCTTTAGGTACCATGTGAAACTGACACATAATATAAGCATTACCATATTTATTTGCCTTATTGCAGTGATTCTGTATCATCACACTGTAAGCCTTTCAGCAGCTAGTGAAGTATCAAAGCTTTTACTATTAAGTGTTAGTTTACTAACCATTAGATTTTACCATTAGGTGGCTACTTTATATGGAGTTACATAAAAATTCATCAAAAATCCCCTGCTATTAATGAAGTCTTAACGGCAGAGCTCATACCTTGACATCATTTTTGGCAACAAAAAGTAATTGCAGGTTGTTGGGCATAGAGACTAATTGAGGTACTACTTTTTTTCCCTATCATTTAATTATGATGTTTACAGTTTTTATGTGGTTCACTGATATATATTTGTCTACTGTCATGCAGTGGGCTTTGAAAACTTAAGTTTATTTTAATTGAGCTATGCTAAAAATATTTCCAAGGTTGTATACTAACCCACTGAAAGGATCAGGTGAAAATTTGAGGGGAGTAGAGAATTCAGCATACATATTGCTTTGGTATTAGAGTAAGTTGTGGGCAGCTGAGGAATAACTTCTGTTAATAATATTGAGAATTGAACATCTGAATTTCCATAATCAGTAATAAAATGATGTCATACTTGCCTAGAGTATATTACTTGAGAGTTAGCGAGCAGGGATACCTTATTTTCCAGCACCTCAAATTAGTCCATTATGGGCAGGCTTTGGCATGTTATTGACTGTTTTTATTACATTTATCAGAACACTCATATCCATTAAGTGCAAAAAGCAAAGGTTAAATAACATTAAGGTTCTGGCACAAATAAACAAAAGAAATTTCAGATGCAAGCCAATGGCTTCTGTCTCTTTCTCTTTTAAATTTACTAGCATAGGCAGAGAATGAATGAATGAGAAGGTAGCTAGAATTAAGGTAGAATTTCTTTCACTTGGTATTTTTGCTATGCATTATTGTTCTTTTCAAGGGGAAAATTAGATGTGTGAATTCCATCCTTCTGTATTAAAGATGTTTGAGAGTTGAGGCTTTGGACAATTTCCTATAGAAATATGACTATCCATGTGTAGACCCCTCAAGATCCATGAGCACAGGAGGTGGGTCTGACTTAGGCACCATGTATCCCCAGCACCTAGTACACAGTAGACGCTCAATAAGTGTTGATGGACTTATAAATAAGTCTATAAACATATTCTTAGCCACAACTTAACTACTAAAACACATATTTGGGCATGAAATGTACAGCATTAAGCATTAGATGTGGGAAATGCAGTGGCATACCTTATTCAAAGAATAATTATTTTTGCCCTTCTCTGGTTTACAGTCTAGTGAGGTAAGTAGTCAGAAATTAAACACATAATCACATGTGGTGTAATTACAAATTGTGAGCAGTGTGCTGCAGGAAATATATCAAAACCTTGAGAGATGATTCCAAGGGGTCTTTATCTTTATTGAGGAATCAAAAAAGATGTCCCTGAGAAAGTATTATTTAAACTCAGTTGTCCTTTGACAACTAGGAATTCACTCATTGAACGGTGGAGATAAGAACATTCTCAGCGTAGGGAAAAGCTTATGTAAATGTTCTGTGGCTGGCAAGAACACGGCACCTTCAAGGCACTGAAGGAAAGCAAGGTATTGTGTATAGACCAGAGATAGGAAGGGTGGCAGGAACTGAAGAGGGAGGGGATGGAAAATGTGTGGGATTTGTGTGTCATGCTAAAGCTTTAGGATTGGATTCTAAGGTTTATGAGTAAATATTGAATGATTTTATGCACATACATATTAGTTATGTGACCTATTTTGGATTTTATAGGGAGCCGTATAGCAGCTTTGTGAAGATGGAATGGAGGGAGGCTAGAGTGGAAATGAGAGATCATGGAGGAAGCAATCACAGTACTCAAGGGAACAGACGGTGGTAGCTTGGACCATGAGTGTGATCTTGGAGGTGGGGATAAGTTGGCAGACTTGAGTCACAATTTGAAAATAGAACCAATAAAACTTTGTTATTGATAGAGAAATATTGGAGGAGAGGAAGGTGTTAAGGACAACTCCCGGATTTACATGAACATCTAAGTGAAAAGCAATGTTTTATTTAATGAGAGGTAAGAGGATTATATCGGGGGTAGGGGGCATATAAGTTTGAGATTGTTGTGAGTTTTTTTTCCCAAGTGTATATATCAGGTAGGAAATGGAAGTTAGAAGGAAAGTCTAAGTTGGAGATAAAAATCTGGGAAGCCAACATTGGAAACATGGGATTGGTATAATTTCTTAGAGAAAGACTGTTGCATAAAAAGATAAGGAATCTCAGAATTGTGTACTGACATAATGCAGGTTAACAGAGAAAGAGGAAACTGGAAAAAAGGATTGCCAAAAATGTTTATGTCTTCATGGGGTGAATGGAACTTAGAGACCCCAATTCAATGACTCTTAACCTGGGGCTTATGGTATCCTAGAGGATGTCCTCAAATAGGATTCAGGGAGTCTTAACCATGTGACGGTCATATGAAAAGATCAGTCAATTTGTATTTAGATCTTTCCTAATACTAATACTAACCCATGAAAACTCTCTAGGTTTCTGTTGCCTTGAGTTCCTTGATTTCTTCTATTTTTCCAAGTCTTACTTAAATTGTTTCATCCTTCAGAGTAGAAGAAGCTCTCAATTTTATGTATTCCTGTCTAGAGAGATAATTCGCAAATCACAGTTGTGAATAAACAAATATATTCTTATGCAAGTGATGGACTGCTAATTTGTTAGGAAAACCACCCAAACTCCAGGGTTTCTGCATTTGAGAAAATTACTGAACTATACTACTCATGCAATTTTATAAACATCATTTTTAAAAACTCCCAGAACAGTTTCCCTCACAGATTGAAGCTTATCAAATACTTAGAATATATGCTTTACATGCTGTGGAAAGACGTGTAAAGCTTTATGTGTTTCTATAAGCATATCACATTCTAAGTATGTGATGTTTCTAACTATGTGACTTATACATACTTAGAATGTAATGACGATGACGATTGGTGTGTGTGTGTGTGTGTGTGTGTGTGTGTGTAAAAAGGATGGAGATATATATTTCTCCATCCAACTTTTATTTGCAGAAACTTCTAAATGCTGTTGTATTTCACCGAGCTCCAGTTGATATGCCAAATTGGACAACTCCTTTGTGCCAGGACAATGTGCTAGGCTTGCTTTAAAATGAGGCATACACATTAGATAAAGCAAAGATTCAGTTTTAATGTTCAGTAAAACTATAATGTGTTTCTTAATAATAAACATTTGTGTGTAAATGCATCCTATTTTAAGAAAAAGATACCTTACCTATGTTGTTTGTAAGTTATGGTTCCTTAAAAATTCTGTTTTCTTAGCAACTCTCTCTGGTTTCAGAGTTGTCTTTCTACCTCCCCTTTGTCTCTCATGGTAAATAGCAATAAATCAGCTTCATGTTATTGCCATGATGATAAATCTGCACAAATATAAAGGGATTGAGGACATGTACATTATAGAATTGTATTGACACATACTTCTTAAAACTTTTATCTGTTTACTTACTTGAGCCAGAGTCTCACTCTGTAGCCCAGGCTGGAGTGCAGTGGCGTGATCTTGACTTACCACAACCTCTGCCTCCTGGGTTCAAGCGATTCTCCTCCTTCAGCTTCCTAAGTAGCTTGGATTACAGGCGTCCACTACCATGCCCGGCTAATTTTTGTATTTTCAGTAGATACAGGGTTTCACTGCATTGGCTAGGCTGGTCTTGAACATCTGATCTCAGGTCATTCACCCACCTCAGCCTCCCAAAGTGCTATAATTACAGGTATGAGCCACCACGCAGGCCCTGATAAGTACTTTTTATGAACATACTCATTTGTAAGAAATCATTATTGAGTATCTAGTAGGTGCTTATCATCTTAGTAAAGTATAGGACAGCACCTGCCATTGCCATCTGTGAACTTCTAATCATGTGAGAAATGCAGACAATAAACAATAATACAAAATTTATATTTAACATATAAATATAAAAATTATTGTATGTTTAAGTGCATATAATGTATCAGTTTATGAGTGTTGACTTTGACAGGGAATGAAATTGACATGTTTATAGACATATAATCGAAACTTTGTAAATTTTGACTTAGCAGTTTTGATTTAATATTTTACAGCAGCAATTAGATTTTTTTTAATCACAACTCAGATATTTTTTGGAGCTTTCAAAAAGTTCATTGGCCTCAGCCACCGTGTTTGTAATAATGAGAGAGCTTCCTATCTCATATTGCTGGGTGTTGTATGACATTGTCTGCCTGTTCAATTAGATTGAGTTTTTCAACATTTTATATTATTATTACATTTACATAATCTATTTATATACCAGGAGCACCAGACCCATGAGAGAGGCCATCCTAGATCAGCCAGGTCCAGTCCAGTTGTCCCAGACCAGACAACCAACCTAAAGAATTATGAGAAATATTTGTCCCTTTTTGTTTTTTCCTTTTTTGAGATGAAGTTTCGCTCTTGTCCCCCAGGCTGGAGCGCAATGGCACAATCTTGGCTCACTGCAACCTCCGCCTCCTGGGTTCCAGCCATTCTCCTGCCTCAGCCACCTAGAAGCTGGTATTACAGGCCCCTGCCACCATGCCTGGCTAATGTTTGCATTTTTAGTAGAGACTGGTTTTCACCACATTGACCAGGCTGATCTTCAACTCCTGACATCAGGCGATCCACCCATCTCGGCTTCCCAAAGTGCTGGGATTGCAGGCATAAGCCATTGCATTCAGCCAATATATGTTCTTTTTAAGACCCTATGTTTTGGTATAATTTGTTACATACTAACCTTTACAGCAGACCTTATTTCAGATATTGGTTTTCTGTCCCTGTTAGCTTGCCTTGGCTTCCTAGACAGATGTCATATTTCTTACCAAAGAACAGATAAATGACATCATTTATGTATTTCTGGTGATGGTGACAAAAGGAAAAATAAGTAAAATGTTTCCCTCACTTTATTCCTATATCTGCTCAAATTTTACTCTCCAAGAACCCATCCTAAAACATAATATGCTTAGTCCACCATCACTGCCTCTTATCCTCTCATTTTCTTTTATGGCATATATCACTACCTACTATTATTAAGAAAGATGTAAATTTATATTATAACATACAAACACACACATATACATACCATATATATATATGGTATGTGGTGCTTAATTTTATGTGTCAACTTGGCTATGCTATGGTGCTCAGTTGTCATTGTATTAAGCCACGCCAACTCTGGAGCTCTTTCTTACTGTAGCAAAGCTGATTGATGAATAAATTAGCACTGGGAGTAAAGTGCTGCTGTGTCAACATCAACAGTAACAACTTGTATTATGTGACATTGACTTTAGGGTTGGGCAGCAGAAGTCCAGGCGATTGTTACTGTAGGCTAGAAAAATGGTAGCCTGTATTGCGAAGACACAAAACATTTAGTATAACTGTCATTTGTTATAACATGACAGGCAAGTCATCTGCCCAATGACTTTGTGACTTTTGGAAAAGATGCTTAAAGACACAATACGCAAGTTTATTTGGTTGTAATTAACTGGATTTGACAATATATTACAAGAAAGGGTGACTTCAGAAAATGATTATCTGTTTTCAACAGGAGGGAAAGGAAAAAGAAGATTTTAGGAGCTAAAGGATGCAGTGTCTCTCACTTTCAACCAGTAAAAGGTAAAACTGGAAAATGATTGGAACCAAGGCAAATCAAAACTCCTTCCAGGAGCAAAGATTGAATGAAGAGTATGGCTGCTATGCTTCTGTTAAAACCTCTGAATCAGTTAAGGGGTAAGTAAGAAAGCTGTTTCAAGTCACAGAATGACTCAGGGAGAGAGAAACTAAGGGCATCATCCCATGGAGACTTGATTAGCTCTCTAGAGAGAGGAAGGTCTGGAATAGAATTAGAAGTGTGGCTATTGACATATGAAGACGGCTAGAGTCAAACAAAGAAACAAAACCAACAGGAGCAAAGCTTTTCAGAAAGTTGCATTGTCAAAACTACTGGCAGCTTGAATGCAGTCTTTGAACAGATTGTCGCTGTTCAAAATGTTAAATGACCTTTCAGTCCATGCTTCTCTACAGGGTGGAGCGAGGGTTGAGGGTGTGTTCTTATTCATCTATGCCCAGGGAGGATAATGCAACAAGAAGGACCTCCCAGACTTCAGAATTGCTTTGGACCGGTGTAATGTGTGGCTCAAATTTTCCCCCTTCCAAAAGGGAGTAATTTTTGTTTATGGTCTCGCTTTTCGACAAATATGCATCAGGCATATGGTGAGCAATCTGTTTGTTTTTTGTTTTTAGTTAACAGAACACTGAATTAAGTG
This sequence comes from Alouatta palliata, assembly GCA_004027835.1. Classification (NCBI taxonomy): domain Eukaryota; kingdom Metazoa; phylum Chordata; class Mammalia; order Primates; family Atelidae; genus Alouatta; species Alouatta palliata. The sequence goes on along the minus strand of PVKV010034584.1, from coordinate 8,696 downwards.
GACTGTATTAGTTCGTTCTCACAATGCTGTGAAGAACTATCCCAGACAGTAATTCATAAGGAAAAGAGGTTTGGCCAGGTACGGTGGCTTACGTCTGCAATCCCAGCACTTTGGAAGGCTGAGGTGGGTGGATCATGAGGTCAGGAGATCGAGACCAGCCTGGGCAAGATGATGAAACCCCATTTCTACTAAAAATGCAAAAATTAGCTGGGCGTGGTGGTGGGTGCCTATAATTCCAGCTACTCAGGAGGCTGAGGCAAGAGAACCACTAGAACTCGTATAGCGGAGGTTGCAGTGAGCCGAAATCACATCACTGAACTCTAGCCTGGGTGACAGAGTAAGACTCTATCTCAAAAAAAAAAAAAAGAGGTTTAATTGACTCACAGTTCTGCATGGCTTGGGGGGCCTCAAGAAACTTGCAATCATAGGGGAAGGGGAAGGAAACATGTCCTTCTTCACAAGGCAGTAGGAGAGAGAAGAGCCGAGCAAAGGGGGAAAAGCCACTTATAAAACCATCAGATCTCCTGTAAACTTACCATTACGAAAACAGCATGGGCGTAACCTCCCCCATGATTCAGTTACCTCACACTGTGTCCCTCCCATGACACATAGGGATTATGGGAACTATAATTCAAAATAAGATTTGGGTGGGGACACACCAAACCATATTATGGAGCCACAGCTGTTCATGTTATAAATCAAGAGATCCAAGAATTCATCCCTGTGCTGATTGGTGACTTTTAGAGTGTATTCCACGGATGGAGGTTGAGTGAATTTTGCTTCTGTTAAGGGTGTTAGTATTTGCAACTGTGTCGGTAGACTGCAATAGATTGTATTATTGCTCCCAGTGATGCACTCCTGCACTCCCTGAAAAGTGATTATACATCCTCAGCATTGCTGTTTCTGTGGGAAAGTGCACATCCTCACCCACTGGTACTGGGATTGATCGTGGGATGTGTTTTGGCCAGTCAGTATACGCAAGCTTAACTTAGGCCACATTCTAGCAGAAGTTTTAGAAATACCATAAATTTCCTCCAATTCTCTTTCTTACTCTTTTCCCTTTGCCGTAAGAAACGTGTCTCTACAATGGCCTAATTATCCACCTGGGCAATGGAATCCAGGGGCATAGGCCACAGAAGCACAGTAGCTGACCCACAACCACTGACATGTAAAGTGAGTGAGAAGTAAATATCATTATAAGCTACTGAAGTTTGGTGTGATATGTTACTCTCTAAAGTTGATACTTGGGAATGAATTATTTTTAGAGAACTAAGATTCAGGACAACCATTTTGAGCCTGAAAAACCCTACATGCATTTTAAATAATAAGAATAATAATTTTTCCCCAGGACAATTACTATTTTCTCTCCATATGATATTTCAATCTTGGTCTTTTTTTCCAGATAAAAAGTTTTATTTATTTATTTATTTTTGTTTCTCTCCTGACACATTTGTTTCCGCAGCTTCCTATATAAGCTGTCTCATTTTCTTCGAAGCCATTTTGCTTGTTTTACAATATGATGCAGAAGAAATATTTGAAGGATTTAGACAAATATGCCAGAAGCATATCAACAGGGCCACCAAGAGGACACTGAGGCCCCCACCCACTGTCCCAAAGGCAGTTTCACAGCAAAAGGTGGTTGCCCAATATGTGTAATTTCTATTGTTTTCTCTAGAGATGACTTTGTATGCTTTGTGATCTGTGTGAATGTTTAAGCAGATCTCAAACTCCCTGCTTTCCTATTATCGGCCTCATTATGAATATAATATAAAGAACATTTCAAAAGTTTTTTCTGCCTGAAATAACCTTTTAAAAGAGTATTTCTTCACCTCCATTCTCAGTGTGCAGATCTGATCAGTCTTGAAAGCCTTAAAATGTTTCAAAGGTTCATCCATTTTGAGGACCTCCTTTGGACAGATGGAGGTAAGTAGAACATTTCCTATCTCCGCATTGTTCAACCTACCTGCTTTGATTTATCAGTCTGCTTGAGAGGGTCTATCTTTATATATATATCTTGTCACTGTTGTTTTCATCAGTCCAGTTTCATTATAAGAAATAGTGTAGTGGTGGCTTCTAGCTATTTCGTGCATTTGGTTCTTGAATTTAGAGTCCTTTTATTTCTTCCTGATGAAGGCTTTTGTTCTGGGGTAAATCTTAGTCTGTTGAGTCTTTGTATCCATGTTTCTTTCTCTTTTCTTGCTTGTTTTATTAGCTCTGGAGTCCTCATGACTCATCCCTGTCAATATACTCAGAAGATTTCTGGTGAGATGCCCAGTGTCTCAGTACCAATGCCTCTTTCTACTGTGAGGCAGTGGGAAAAAGTGTAGTTGGGGCCAGAGGAGAGTAAAGCCTCAAGCTTCCTAGCAGGATTCTTCGTTTTAACTCTGAAACTGCCACTCTGCTTCTTTCAACTAGTCACTTCCCTTTCTCAGTCTGTTTTGTATTTTGTACCATAGATGAATCCCAGGAATTTATGAGACTGCAAAAACAATAATTTTCTAATAGTTCACTTAAGTATGTAATTACACACACACACACACAAAGGTTTATATTTTGACTCAGTTAATGACTGTTTTTTTTTTTTTTTTCCTCAATGAGAAAATCATGTAATGGTTTGGTCCCCATTCCCTTGGCCTGTTTAAGAATGATTTAGATTATATTTTCATGTAACATATTTCAGCTATTTCTTTAGCAGAGATAGACATAAAGAAAGAGAGACATGCAGATAAATAGACAAAGATGGATAAATCTCCTTTATCAATAGGAGCACTGGTAATATACTTCAATACTTGACTGTTGGACTTCCTGAGAGATGATATATCAGCCACTTCCTAAAGAAAGTTCAAGAGTAGATTTTCACCTTGTGAAATGTTTACCTGCTCAGTGCAGGCCCCAATCCTATGCAGGATGTAGGTCCTCTGCACTGCATTTGGCGCTGATTTAATCTTGGGCACATATGCGTCCTTTATGTCTCCATTCAGGCTGCCCGTAACATATTTTGCAAGACTGACCTTTGTGGAATGTCTGCTAGGTATCATGCACTTTATATATACATCATTGCCTGCTCTGTAATGTTTATTTTACTTGTCTAATTTCCCCCAATGAAATCAGAGATAGTCACATGCTCAGGGTCAAACACAGCAAAATTATTGCTCAAATAATGTTTCAAACCCACATACAATTATTTTCTAGTCCAACAGGACAAAGTCCAAGTTCATCAGCATGCATGCAAAATATTTTGTGATCTCACCATTCCGTGCCCCTCCACACTTATCACCTCCTTCTGCTGTGCTCTGCTGCACCGGTGCTGAGAAATGCTGACCTCTGCTCCCACACCATGCTGTCCTCCTCATCTGTGTTTTGTGTCTATGCTATCCTCTCTGTGCAGAAGCATGCCTCACTTTGCCTGAGTAACTGCCACATGTCTTTTAAGATTTAAGACACTGAAAATACAATTATGTGATTAAGAATGCAGCCACATAGCTCTGTCACTTTCTCGTTACATGCCCTTGGGCAGGTTATTTAATTTTCCCATGCCTCAGCTTCCCTATTTGTAAAATAGCCATAAAAGTACCTCACAGGGGGATCCCAAGATGGACGAATAAGAGGCAGCTCCAGAAAGCAGCTCCCAGCGAGAGAGATGCAGAAGCCGAGTGGTCTCTGCAATTCCAAATGAGATACCAGGTTCATTTTGTGGGTCTGGTCCGACAGTGGGTATAAACTAAATAGGGCAAGTTGTGGCAAGGTGGGGCACTGCTCCACCCGGGGGGAGCACACAGCCGACCGGAGGACCGGGGGATCTCCCCCTCTGGGACTTCGGTTCAGAAACAGCGCTCTACCCACGCCCTCTACACTCCACAGACCAGGACACCTTTGCCGGGCTGAAAAGCCTTAGCGAGCTGCCTGAACAGGGCAAAACAGCAGCTTCGGGCCTGGGGCTGTCAGCATACATCTAGGCAGAAGCACTGGCTGACACCCAAGAAAGCCAAAGAGCAGGTGTGATGGAGCTACCCGCCCCCAGTAAGAAGGGAACTGGAACACAGAGAAACAGCCTAAACTACAGGACGGGTCCCCCTGCCGCCACACGAAGCCCAACAGGCCAAAAAATTCTCACCCCAGACTTAGACACCCAGAAATCAGTTAAAGAGCGACCGGGAACGCTTCAGCTCGGTGGGCAGAAGGGAAGCCACCATTACAGAAACTGGCCTAATTTTCCTGAGTAAATAAAAGACCACAGCAGCTCTACTGAATCTGTGGCAGCCCAGCAGCGCCTCCGCAGGCAGACAAAGGAAACACCACCTCCCCAAGCAGCTACCTGAGATCAAAACTGTGTAAATCCAAGAGATGGGGAGAAACCAACACAAGAAGAATGAAACCATCAAAAATCAGAACGTCTTTCCCCCACCACGAGTTCACAACTCCTCACCAGCAAGGGAACAAAGCAGGACAGAGATCGAATTTGACAAATTGACAGTAGCAGGCTTCAGAAGGTGGGTAATAACAAACTTCTCTGAGTTAAAGGAACATGTTCTATCCCAACGCAGAGAAACTAAAAACCTTGAAAAAAGATTAGATGAAATGCTAACTAGAATAACCAGCTTAGAGAAGAACATAAACGACCTGATGGAGCTGAAAAACACAGCACAAGAACTTCATGAAGTATACACAGTTTCAATAGCTGAATAGATCAAGCAGAAATGATATCAGAGACTGAAGATCAAATCAATGAAATAAAATGAGAAGGCAAGAAAAGAAAACAAAGAATGAAAAGAAATGAACAAAGCCTTCAAGAAATATGGGATTACGTGAAAAGATTTAATCTATGCCTGATCGGTGTGCCGAAAGATGATGGGGAGAATTAATCCAAACTGGAAAACACTCTTCAGGATATTACCCAGGAGAACTTCCCCAACCTAGCGAGGCAGGCCAATGTTCAAATACAGGAAATACAGAGAACACCACAACAATACTCCTCTAGAAGAGCAACCCCAAGATACGCAATTGTCACGTTCACCAGGGTTGAAACGAAGGAAAAAATACCAAGGGCAGCCAGAGAGAAAGGTCAGGTCACCCACAAAGGGAAGCCCATCAGACTCACAGTGGATCTCTTGGCAGAAACCCTACAAGCCAGAAGAGAGTGGGGGCCAATATTCAACATTCTTAAAAAAAAGAACTTTCAACCTAGAATTTCATATCCAGCCAAACTAAGTTTCATAAGTGAAAGAGAAATGAAATCTTTTATGGACAATCAATTGCTGAGGGATTTCATCCTGCCCTGCAAGAGCCCCTGAAGGAAGCACTAAACACAGAAAGGAAAAACCAGTACCAGCCACTGCAAAAAAGAGTGAAATGGTAAAGACCAATGATACAATGAAGAAATTACACCAACCAAAGGGCAAAACAACCAACCAGTAATAAAATGGCAGGATCTAATTCACACATAATAATATTAACATTACATGTAAGTGGACTAAATGCCCCAATCAAAAAACACAGACTGACAAATTGGATAAAAAGCCAAGAACCATCGGTGTGCTGTATTCAGGAAACCCATCTCATGTGCAAAGACACACATAGACTCAAAAGAAAAGGATGGAAGAAGATTTACCAAGCAAATTTAGAGCAAAAAAAAGCAGAGGTGGCAATCCTAGTCTCTGAAAAAATGGACTTTAAACAAACAAAAATCAAAAGAGACAAAGAAGGGCATTACATAACGGTAAAAGGATCAATACAAGAAGAGCTAACAATCCAAAATATAGATGCACCCAATACAGGAGCACCTAGATACATAAGGCAAGTCCTTAATGACCTACAAAGAGACTTAGACTCTGGCACAATAATAGTGGGAGAATTTAACACTCCACTGTCAATATTAGACAGATCAAGAAGACAGAAGATCAACAAGGAAATCCAGGACTTGAATGCAGATCTGGACCAAGCAAATTTAATAGACATTTACAGAACTCTTAACCACAAATCCACAGAATATACATTCTTCTCAGCACCACATAGCACTTACTCTAAAATCGACCACATAATTGGAAGTAAATCAGTCCTCAGCAAATGCAAAAGAACAGAAATCATAACAGTCTCTCAGACCACAGTGCAATGAAATTAGAACTCAGGATTAAGAAACAAATTCAAAACCACACAACTTCATGGAAAATGAACAACTTGCTCCTGAATGATGACTGGATAAACAATGAAATGAAGGCAGAAATAAAGACATTCTTCGAAACCAACAATAATGAAGACACAACATACCAAAATCTCTGGGACATATTTAAAGCAGTGTCTAGAGGAAAATTTATAGCAATAAAGCCCACATGAAGAGCAAGGAAAGGTCTAAAATCGACACTCTATCATCAAAATTGAAAGAGTAAGAGGAGCAAGATCAAAAAACTCTAAACGCTAGCAGAAGACAAGAAATAACTAAGATCAGAGCAGAACTGAAGGAGATAGAGACACCAAAAAACCCTTCAAAAAATCAACAAATACAGAAGCTGTTTTTTTGAAAAGATCAATAAAATAGATAGACCGCTAGCCAGACTAATAAAAAAGAAAAGAGAAAAGAATCAAATAGATGCAATAAAAAATGATAAAGGGGACATCACCACCAATTCCACGGAAATGGAAACTACCATCAGAGATTACTTCAAACAACTCTACGCACACAAACCAGTAAATCTGGAATAAATGGATAAATTCCTGGACACTTGCACTCTCCCAAGACTAAACAAAGGAAGAAGCTGAATCCTTGAATAGACCAATAACAAGGGCTGAAGTTGAGGCAGCAATTAATAGCCTACCAATTAAAAAGAGCCCAGGTCCAGATGGGTTTACAGCCAAATTCTACCAGACTTAGAAAGAGGAGCTGGTACCACTCCTTCTGAAATTATTCCAAACAATACAAAAAGAGGGAATCCTCCCCAATTCATTTTATGAGAAAAACATCATCCTAATACCAAAACCGGGCAGAGACACAACTAAAAAAGAAAACCTCAGGCCAATATCCATGGTGAATATCAATGCAAAAATCTGCAATAAAATACTGGCAAACAGAATGCAACAGCAAATCAAAAACTTATTCAGCATGATCAAGTAGGCTTCATTGTGGGGATGCAAGGCTGGTTCAACATATGCAAGTCTATAAATGTAATCAATCAGATAAACAGAAGCAAAGACAAAAACCACATGATAATCTTAACAGATGCAGAAAAGGCCTTCAACAAAATTCAACAGCACTTTATGCTAAAAACCCTCAATAAACTGGGCATCATTGGTACATATCACAAAATAATAAAAGCTATTTATGACAAACCCACAGCCAATATCATATTGAATGGGCAAAAACTAGAAGCATTCCCTTTGAAATCTGGCATAAGACAAGGATGTCCTCTCTCACTACTCCTATTCAATATAGTATTGGAAGTTCTAGCCAGGACAATCAGGCAAGAGAAAGAAATAAAGCGTATTCAAATAGGAAAAGAGGAAGTCAAATTGTCTCTATTCCCAGATGACATGATTGTATATTTAGAAGACGCCATTATCTCAGCCCAAAATCTCCTGAAACTGATAAGCAACTTCAGCAAAGTCTCAGTATACAAAATCAATGTGCAGAAATCACAAGTATCTCTATACAACAATAACAGACAGAGAGCCAAATCAAAAGTGATCTCCCATTCACAATTGCTACAAAGAGAATAAAATACCTGGGAATACAAGTAACAAAGGATGTAAAGGACCTCTTAAAGGAGAACTACAAACCACTGCTCAATGAAATAAGAGGACACAAACAGATGGAAAAACATCCCATGCTCATGGTTGGGAAGAATCACCATCATGAAAATGGCCATACTGCCCAAAGTAATTTATATTCAATGCTATTCCCATTAAGCTACCAATGGCCTTCTTCACAGAACTGGAAAAAACCACTTCAAACTTCATATGGAACAAAAAGAGAGCCCACATAGCCAAAATAATCCTAAGCAAAAAGAAGAAAGCCAGAGGCATCACACTGCCTGACTTCAAACTATACTACAAGGCCACAATAATCAAAACAGCATGGTATTAGTACCAACAGAGACATAGACCAATGGAACAGAACAGAGGCCTCAGAAGCAACACCACACATCTACAATCATCTGATCTTTGACAAACCTGAGAAAAAGAAGCAATGGGGAAAGGACTCCCTGTTTAATAAATGGTGTTGGGAGAACTGGCTAGCCATGTGCAGAAAGCAGACACTGGACCCCTTTCTGACACATTACACTAAAACTAACTCCGGTTGGATTAAAGATCTAAACATAAGACCTAACACCATAAAAACCTTAGAAGAAAACCTAGGCAAAACCATTCAGGACATAGGCATAGGCAAGGACTTCATGGCTAAAACACTAAAAACAATGGCAAGGCTGGGCACGGTGGCTCACGCCTGTAATCCCAGCACTTTGGGAGGCCGAGGCGGGTGGATCACGAGGTCAAGAGATCGAGACCATCGTGGTCAACATGGTGAAACCCCGTCTCTACTAAAAATACAAAAATTAGCTGGGCATGGTGGCACGTGCCTGTAGTCCCAGCTACTCGGGAGGCTGAGGCAGGAGAACTGCTTGAACCCAGGAGGCGGAGGTTGCGGTGAGCCGAGATCACGCCATTGCACTCCAGCCTGGGTAACAAGAGCGAAACTCCGTCTCAAA
>PVKV010034583.1:0-17525 GCA_004027835.1 Alouatta palliata | reverse complement strand
AAAAGCTCTTTTATACTAATAATTGTGTTATACAATGGAGACAGGAAGGAATAAGGGAGGAAAATAACAAACAGCCAACCAATATTTCATTTAAACCTATGAAATGCTATGCAATTGCTGGGGAGTGATTTACTCCCAACCATGTGGTCACTTTTAGAATAAATGTGATGTGTTACTGAAAAAAAAATGTATGTTTTGTGGATTTGGAGTAAAGAGTTCTGTAAATGTTTATTAAATTTACTTGTTCGAGGTCTAAGTTCAAGTCCCGGGTATCCTTGTTAAACTTCTGTCTCATTAATCTGTCCAATATTGACAATGTAGTGTTAAAGTCTCCCACTATTATTGTGTGGGAATCCAGGTCTCTTTGTAAGTCACCAAGCAGTTGCCCTGTATATCTTGATGCTCCTATATTGGGTGCGCATAGACTTAGGATCATTAGCTCTTCCCGTTACATTGATCCCTCTACCATTATACAGTGTCTTTCTTATATCTTTTGGTTTCTATTACTTTAAAGTCTATTTTATCAGAGATGAGAATTGCAACTCCTGCCTTTTTTTTTTTTTTCTCTCTCCATTTGGTTGGCAAATCTTCCTCTATCCCTTTGTTTTAAGTCTCTGTATATCCTTGCATGTGAGATGGGTCTGGATGCAGCTTACCGATGGGTTTTTTGGAATGGCTGATACTGGTTGTTCCTTTCTGTATATAGTGCTTCCTTCAGAAGCTCTTGTAAAGCAGGCCTGGTGGTAATGAAATCTCTGAGTACTTGCTTGTTTGTAAAGAATTTTATTTTTCCTTCTCTTATGAAACTTAGTTTGACTGGATATGAAATTCTGGGTTGAAAGTTCTTTTCTTTAAGGCTGTTGAATATTGGCCCCCACTCTCTTCCGGCTTGTAGGGTTTCTGCTGAGAGGTGTTCTGTAAGTCTGATAGGCTTCCCCTTGTGGGAAACCTGACCTTTCTCTCTGGCTGCCCGTAGTATTTTCTCCTTCGTTTCAACCCTGATGAATCTAATGACTGTGTGCCTTGGGGTTGCTCTTTTTGAGGAATGTCTTTGTGGTGTTCTCTGTATTACTTGGAGTTGGGTATTATCTTGCCTTGCTTTGCTAGGTTAGGAAAGTTTTCCTGGATAATATCCTGAAAAATATTTTCCAGCTTGGATTCATTCTCTTCGTCAGATTCAGGTACACCTATCAAACGTAGATTAGGTCTTTTCACATAGTCCCATATTTCTTGGAGACTTTGCTCATTCCTTTTTACCCTTTTTTCTCTAATCTCGTCTTCTCGTTTTATTTCGTTAAGTTGGTCTTTGACCTCTGAAATCCTTTCTTCTGCTTGATCAATTCGACTGTTAAAACTTGTGCATACTTTGCGAAGTTCTCGTATTGTGTTTTTCAGCTCCATTAATTCACTTACATTCCTTTCTGAATTGTCCATTCTCGTTAACATTTCGTCAAACCTTTTTTCAAGGTTCTTAGTTTCCTTGCATTGGGCTAGAACATGTTCTTTTAGCTCACAGAAGTTTCTCATTATCCACCTTCTGAAACCTGATTCTATTGATTCCTCACATTCATTCTCAATCAGGCCTTGTTCAATTGGTGATGAGGCACTGCAATCCTCTGGAGGAGGAGAGGCATTCTGATTTCGGGTGTTTTCAGCCTTTTTGCGCTGGTTTCTTCCCATCTTTATGGATTTATCCACCTGTCTGTGTAATTGCTGACTTTCAGATTAGGTCTCTGAGTGGACGTCCAGCTTGTTGGTGATAAAGTTTTTTCTATTTCTTAATTTTCCTTTGGCGGATGCCCCTCCCCCACAGAGCTGGACCTTCCCGGGTTCAGCCGTACTTGCTGTGAAACTCTCAATCCTCAGCAGTTCCAACTGCTGGTTTTTTTTGTTTTTTTTTTTTGTTTTTTTTTTTTTGTGGAGGGGGGACCAGCCTTCCCCTGCGGTGACCCACTACGCTGGCTGAAACAGTGGCATTAAGATTCATGGTGCTTTTCTCCCCGGGAATCTCCCGGTCTGGTTCCCCACTTCAGTCCACTTTTCAGTCAGCTGAATGGGAGACTCTGCCTTCCCGGAGCTCAAACGCCAACTAAAAGGGCACTCAGTCCCGTGTACTCGGGACTGAGAACCGCTGCGCTGGGGCGCCTGCAAAACGGCCGCGCCTACCAAAAGAGTCACGCTGGCAACCCGTGGGGGTCCTCCGCCAAGAATCTCTTGATCCGTGGGCAATAAAAATTTGTCTGAAAAATGTGGCATCCACTCACTCTCTGTTCTTTCAGTGGGAGCTACAATCCTGAGCTGCTGCTAATCGGCCGTCTTGGATCTCTCCTTTCTTTTATTTTTTCATTTTCCATTGGTTACTGTGTGAAAGATGTAAGTTCTTAGTTTTAAAGGTTTAAATTCTTCTAAGCAGAATTTAAAAGTCTACTTCTGTGATGTGCTTTGTCTATTACTCTTTTTTGTTCTGTCAATTTTTGCTTTCTACATTTTCAAGTTAGTCTTTAGTAGTTAATAATTGATTTTATATCTACCCAGTAGCCTAGTATTTTTAAAATTATATTTAAAAATTCCTGTTTTTTTCTGATGTTTCTTTCTTTGAAATGTAATTGGAAAAAATATCTATTTAATGTTTTTGTCATATAGTTTTTCCAACTGCTAAAATTTTAATTTTTATTTATATTTAAGTGGGTCTCTTTTAGGGCCTATGTAGTTATACTTTTTAGTCCAGCTCATTAATTTTGAATTTTATTTGGTATATTACTCTCTTCACAGGTAATAAAATTACTGACACACACGCACAATATACGTATATATTTTAGAAAATATAAAATTATCATCTTAATATTTGTTTTCTAATGGCTTTTTTTATCTAAGACCATTTTAATTTGAATGTTTCTATCTAAGACCAGCTCTGTTTCAAAGCTGTCCTTGGATTTTTATGGAAGCTCAGCACCTTTCTCTGCCTAATTCTTTCTCCCCTTCCTTCCACAGGTGTTAATCATTAGAACACTCCTTAATGAATACAGTGCACAGTAAACTACACCTTAGAAGCCACTTCATAGGGAAGCAGGCAGTCAGAGAAATTGGGTGTGCACAGCTAGTTGCTGAATCATGTATTTCCTGGGTGGCAGTAAAAATACTATCACTGATCATAAGTACTGATAAATCCTAGAAAGAAAAGTTGGTTCAGTTGTCCAGTGGTACATTAAAGGACATACTAGTGAAAATTAATAGATTAGTATAATAGTCAATGTGTCTGATAAATATGGGAGAAGGAGAAGTAACTCCAGGAATGATAGAACTGGATATCTATTAGAACAAGATTCCAAAAACTGAGAAAATCTAGTCATGAACTGAAAACAAATTTGAAAGTCAGAGGGCCTCTTTAGCAGCATCTACTGAAGGGAGAGAGTAGAGGAAGCTGAGAAAATGGCCCATGACATAATTCCACATTAGCCAGAAAACAAATAATAAATTATCAAGCAAGGCAAGTTTGTTATGCCATGGCCAAGTTCCATCTTGGGAAAGAATGGGATTATGATAAGGACTACCCAGGTTAATGCCCCTGAAAGTCACAAATTCTCACATTCCCCTGAATACTTTAAGACTGTACAAGTGATCCACTTGTCCAAGTTTAGAGCCATCATTCTGCCTCCTTGTTTTAAGTTAATGCAGAAGCTTCTGCCCTGGAGGACAATATGTACCCCATTCAGGTGTCTCTCCTTCTTTTCATTTGGCCAATATAACCTAGCTGAAAATTAATTGCACCTGATAAGAGAAGAGAGGGGAGGGCCTATAACTACAAAATATTGTGTGATCTAAGCAGAATTTACCTCCAGAAGCTGAGAGAAGACATTTGGAATCGTATTTTGTGGGGGATTAAACAAGGTGTGTACCTTTTTTATTTAGTATGATTGAAAATATTTTGTCCTTTCTTAGTCAATTTAAAAATATTACATATTTTAAGTGCACAATTGTAAACATAGAACTACATTTTAATTCATATTACATATGTGGTATTCTCCTGTCACCTAGAATTTCATATAAATATAGTACATTTCCTGCTTATGAAGAATCTACAGTGGAAGACTGATATGGTTTGGATCAGTGCCCCCACCCAAATCTCATGTTGAAATATAACCCCCAGTGTTGTAACCTGGTGGTAGATGAGGACTGGTAGTAGGTGCCTGGATCATGAGGGTGGTTTCTAATGGTTTAGCACCATCCCTGTAGTGCAAGTCTCATAATCCAGTCCTCAGGAGATCTGCTTGTTTTACAGTGTGTAGCATCTCCTCCACCCTCTCTTCTTCCTGTTCTGGCCATGTGAGCTGTATTCCCCCTTTGCCTTTTGCCATGATTGTACATTTCCTGATGCCTCCCCAGAAGCTGAGCAGATGCCAGCATCTTGTTTCCTATACAGCCTGAGGAACCATGAGCCAATTAAAACCCTTTTCTTTTTAAATTACTGATATGGCGTGGATTTGTTTCTTCACCCAAATCTCATGTTGAATTCTAATCACCAATATGGGAGAAGTGGGCTGGCAGGAGGTGATTAGATCACAAGGGTAGATTTTCCCCTTGATATTCTCATGATAGAAAGTGAGTTCTCATAAGACCTGGTTGTTTAAAAAATGTGTGACACTTTCCCCTTTGCCCTCTTCCTTATTCCCCAGCCATGTAAGATATGCCTGCTTCTTCTCTACCTTCCACCATGATTGTAAGTCTCCTGAGACCTCTTCTGTGCAGCCTGCAGAACTGTGAGTTAATTAAACCTCTTTTCTTTGTAAATTACCCAGTCTCAGGTAGTTCTTTATACCAATATGAGAATGGACTAGGACAATTTTCCAGTCTCAGGTATTTGTTTATAGCACTGTGAGAACAAACTAATACAGAAAATCTGGACCTTAGAAGTTGGGCATTGCTATTAAGATATGTGAAAATGTGAAAGAAGCGTTGGAAATGGGAAACAGGCAGAGATTGGAAGAGTGTGGAAGGATCAGAAGAAGATAGGGAGATGAGGGAAAACTTGGAACTTCTTAGAGACTTGTTCAATGGTTGTGACCAAAATGCTTGTAGTGATATGGTTAGTAAAGGCCAGGCTAATGAGGTTTCAGATGGAAAAAGAAAACTTACTGGGAACTAGAGCAAAGGTCTAGTGGAGGACTGTTGGGAAGGCATGATTTTATTTTGACAATGTGAGGAGGACAATTTGGGAGGAAACAAGGTGGGAATGATAGGGTTTGGATCTGTGTCCGCACCTAACTCTCAATATTGAATGTAATCCTCAGTGCTGTAGGTGGGGCCAGATAGGAGGTGACTAGATCATGGAAGTGGTTTCTAATGGGTTAGCACCAATCCCCTAGTGCTATTCTCATGACAGAGTTCTCATGAGATGTTGTTGTTTAAAAGTATGTAGCACCTCCTCCACTTTTCTTTCTCCTGTTCTGGCCATGGGAGGTATACTCCCCCTTTGTTTTACACCGTGACTGTACATTTCCTGAGGCCTCCCCAGAAGCCAAACAGATGCCAGCATTGTGCTTCCTTTACAGCCTGTGCAGCTGTGAGCCAATTAAACTCTTCTTTATCAATTACCCAGTCTCAGATATTTCTTTGAGAATGGACTAATACAAAGACTAACACACAATATGCTTTGTGAGCAGAGAGAAATAACTTAGTTAAGTAATCTGAAGATTCACAAAATATTTTTCTGGAGAATTTGTTTCATGAACTTGATATTGAAGTTTTCAGGATCTTCCCTGAATCCGTTCTATACATCCCCCACAAAAAAAGAAAGACAAAAATAATTTCAGAAAGTTAAAAAAATATAAACCAAATGTTAGAGATAAATCTTCTTATGAATTAGTATTACACTAATAAAATTCCTCAATCTGTCATCCCTCCCAGCATGGGAAAGATTGAGAAAATGTACATTCCTTCTCTGGGAAAACATCCCCAGAAAAGTTATATATACAAAATATTTTTAAGGTACGCTGAATTCAGAATTCATAAATTATGTCATCTGAAGTACAATCTATAACTCTTACTTCAAATTGGTCATCTTACTTAAACTTGTTTTATTGATATTGAAGTTATACTACCTAAAGTTCTAAATCACTGCACAATTTCTTTTCTAAACTGGGAAAAGAGCTTTGGACTTGAATTTCTATCTTTTCTTTTAACATAAAAGTATATTTTATCATACAACATTTTTGGATTCCCTTTATGAACAGAATTTTAGCATCTTAGTCCCACATAAATCAATGATTTTTTTTTCTAGATTCATCCGAAAGCATAATCAGGGGTGAGTCAATGACATATTTACATCAAGTCTAAATTGTATATTTAAAAATTTTAACTTATAACAGCAAGCAGGAAAGTGGGAACAAGATTTCAACCCAGTGCAAGGCAAAAAATAATAATGTTTTTATCACACATTCTTCTTTTATGACTTGTCACTTTCTCTAGTTGTTAACTTATTTTCAGAAATAAGTTATCCAACACAGATGTAATTATTTTAGGAAAATTCTCTATTTTCTATCTTAATCTTCTGAATTCTGTCATTAATAAAATAGATATCTTAAGCTTTGATGAATAATATCTAAAATTTATTAAATATTATTTTTCAGGAAATGTATAGGACTCTTTTTTATCAAGCTTCACTAATAATCATAACCTGAAACATAATATATTAGTATAACTCACTTTACAGATTAGAAAACTTTGTTTCAAAAGTAAAGTAACATATCGAGAAAAAATGGATATAATTATTACAAATGGAGACAAAACCCTTTATCTTTTCACTTCCACGTTCTGAAAGGTATCAAGAGGCCTTTGATGAACAAAAATACATGGAACCAAACCTGGAGTTTTAAACTGAATGTCACAACTTCTTGTACTTTTTATATCATGTCCCACTGATATGACAATATGAGTAGCTTTCATCTTTCAGTTTGCTCAATCTATTTTTATTGACCAATCTAGACATAGAATAGTAAAGTTTTTTCAGTCTGCTATTAAATATAAATTGTAAGTCCAAAATAACATGACACTGAGATAAGCTTCCTATATAAATATAACCTACTAAAAACTAAAAAAACCTTCAATGTGCACACATGTATTTATGCTCTGTGTTGTGTGTGTTTGTGTACCTGTGTAACTGTATGACATCACACGGTATCCTGTTATCATAGTGTAAGTTTTTAGATGAGCAATAGAAAAATACAAGACTAGTATGATTGAGGTACAAGGCCAAAACATAGAGCTTGAATTACATATAGAAATCCAAGGAAGGCATTTAACAGAAACATGTCATAGTAAGCACTTCATTTTTTATTAAGTTTTCTGCCTATGTTATGAAATAGGTTAGGATATCATCTAGGGATATTGCAATAGTCAAGGTGAAAAGTAATAGTAATCTGGAATGTACATGATGTATTTGAACAGTTTACAACAAGTTCCTATTAAGGTGCAGACTATATCCTGAAAATCATTTCTTTTTAAAGATATTACAAAGAGAAAAGAGAAATTTAGTGTTCAGTTATTGTCCTAAAGGAAAAATAAAACTTGGCCTTGGAAATCTCAGATTCTAATTACTTTGCTCTTAAATTCAACAGTCTGGAAAAAAAAAAAGTATGTAAACAAGAAAGACTATGGATCAGAGGAAACTTACATGTTATTTTTTAAAAAGTGTAGTGGTTTGTCAGTTACCTCCCAAGAGATACATAAGCAGTAAAATTAATGCACAACTTGCCTGGCATAAATAGTCTTTTGTCCTCTGGGAGGTAGACACCTGCGTATTTACAAGCTGCACTTTTGTAGACAGCAATTTATCTCCCAGCACTACTTACTATCCATTACACTATGGAGGGCACCAACATTTGCTTTCAAACACAAGAATGCAATGTTTGATTTAGGGTTTACAATTATTTTTTATTTTATGGAGATATTTTAATATGTTATATTATTTGAGTATCTTACATATTTAGGAGAAATCCAGACATAACAAAACAAAACAGGAACATTGCTACTTCCATGAAAAGAAAACATAATATCATAATAAAATTATTGCTTCTGAACAAAGACAAACATTGCATCTATCAATATTAATGAACTTCTTCAGAAAAATGTTATCTAACACACTGAAATATTCTGCTATTATAATTTTTTATTATATATAACAAGGCAAGGCAAATAAAGTTAGCAGTTGGGAAAAAGGGATACAGGAAAGACACAAGAATTTCCAAATATATAAATTTACATAACAATATAAATTTACCTAAAGTAAAAATTACACACTACATATTAAAATAGAATAATGAAATGAAAGTTTATATTCAGATTTTTTAAAAAAATACAGTTAATTTGAATATTGGATACATTCCACTGTGTCTCCCCAACAAAGGCAAATTTCCATTTATGAATAAGAAATTTAAAGCTTGACATGTCTGTATTAGGGTCTAAACATAGAGCTCGATAATAGTAAAAAATGTGTACTGATATTTTTAATTATCACTTTTCTAGAATTAACATTTTTTTGTATTCTCAGTTTAAATGTCATAATTTGCTATGTAAGTCTGTAGGTCACTGTTCATATAATTGTTTCTCTAAACACTTTGTCATTTTCTACTATTATTAATTATACCTGGTGTGTGTTTTGACTTATATCTATGTGAGTTTCTCTTATTCCAAAACTTTTATAGGTAGATTTAATAGAAAAGTTATTAATAAGACTTGCTTGATTTTAAAACAATTAAAAAAATGTCAAAGCATTGTTTTGTTTGGGTGCTGTTTGAATATGTAATCTATTTGATTCCCTTACTTATTGAAACCACTGGTTTTAGTGGTATTCTTCAAGAATTCTTAAATCTTTGATCATAGGCTTGATTAAAACATAAAACATATTGATGTAAGTTTAGAAAATTATTAATAAATTATGATAGAAAACAGAATCAGAATTCAAATAGACCTAAGCAAGTTAAAATGATGATTAAATACTAAAAACTGAAATTTAAGATGAATAAGTACAAAGATCTACTTTCAGGTTTTAAAAATCAAATTTACAAGTTAGAATTAATCTGACATAATAATGTGAAAAAGCCCTAGGAATGTAACATTAATATGTATTTAACATTCTGTTTCTATATTACGTTAAACTGAAGAACATACTACTGTCATCCACATAGATACTCTAGCCTCCTTTCTTTGCTTATCCATAATGCCACACTCCAAGTAAGAAAACCTATCCTGCCATATGCCATTAATTTACTTAGTGCGCAATTTGAAAATACAGAAATTGTTAGAACTGTTAAACTGGCCCTTGTTGAAAGTATGTTTATCAGCTAGAATACAGCGCTTATGTGTAGCTTATTTGTATTTTACAATCACAACATCAAATTCTTTCCAAGTTTCTAGTGTCCCTGTCCCATATTTATGGCCCACCTTCTTCAGGGTAATTAGTTTAAACCTTTTGATTGTTGTTAGATATTTTCATCCAGCTGTCATTTTTTCATGTGTTTCATGACCTACTAAATACTTTTGAAGTTATATGTATTCACGTTAACACTTTGTCTCAAAAAATTTTGTTTTCAGAAAAAAAAAAATTCTAGCTTCCTATAAGCTAGAAGTGTCCACCAAATTCTTGAAGGGATTTTGAGGGTGCATTTTCTATCTATTTTATCTATTTATCAACCATAGCTTTAAAAAATTGCCTGACAAATGACAGGAACAGATTCCTGTAAACATTATAAAGAGAGAAAGAGGTTTGTGTTTTTGACTTTTAGCTTGGAAGAGTGCATGATTTGTGGTTTTACATCTCTGGAATTCAGTGTCTTCATTTCTTAGGAAAAGAGCTAGTTTAACTGATTACTAATGTTTCTTTTAGCTTTAATTTCTAAATTAAATGTAATCATATATGAACATACTCAAAAAGAAGAATGATACATTTCAAATCAAGGTAATTAAGACAGTTTTGAGATTTTACCTATCATAAACCATGTCAAGGACTTTCATATTGTCAAGATAAAGTTATACTTTGCAAGACAAAACACATATCAAGGGATGAATATTACAGCAAAAATAATTTTGTTTTACTAAAACAAAGATGAATGTGTCACAGCATTCAAACAGTTTAACCACTTATTACATAAATTTTAGAGATAATTTTTACAAGCATTGTGATATGATTAGGCTTTGTGTTCCCACCCAAATCTCATCTTGAATTATAATCCCCATAGTGCCTACGTTTCAAAGGAGAGACCAGGTGGCACTAATTAGATCATGTAGGCTGTTTCCTCCATGCTGTTCTCATGTCAGTGAGTGAGTTCTCACAAGATCTGATGGTTTTATAAGGGGCTCTTCCCCCTTTGCTCCTCACTCTCCTCTCTCCTATCACCTTGTGAAGAGGGTCCTTGTTTCTCCTTTACCTTTTGCCCTGATTGTAAGTTTCCTGAGGCCTCCCTATCCATGTTGAACTCTGATTCAATTAAGTCTCTTTCCTTGATAAATTATGCTGTCTTGGGAAGTTCTTTATAGCTGTGTGCAAATGGACTAATCCATAGTGGGACATAGTAATAAATCCAGGTTCTTAATATAATTTGTGTTTTTGAATAGCGGGTAATGAAAACATTTTGTAGGTAGAGTTAGAGTCATTTGAACAAAATCCTTTCACATGATTTGAGAATATCGTACTGAAATACTTTAGAAAATAGAACAATACCTCGGGGATAACGCTTTTCACTATAGGAGATCTTTTACTTAAAATCATGCTGTGAAGAAGACAGACTATTATTTCATAATTCAGTTGACCATCATCACTCTCACAACCCCATTGTTCCTATCTAATGAATATTCATGTTCTGTCAATTTAAACCTCCGCTATTGTCAGAATTCATTAATCTCATCCACTTAAAATCCATATGAAGATTCTACTTGTTATTCATTTCTCTATTCTGTAGTGTATCTTATATAATGCCACAAGAATAATCCATTAGAGTGGGGGGAAATTATATGTGCATAGAGGAAAATTTTTAGATTAACATCCTTGAGTCATCATGAATGAGTGAGATTTAGTGACCCCAAGAATTCACTGGGCTGGATCTGTAAGTATCTGACTGATGCTCAATATATCTCAGAAACGCAGGTTAAAAAATATTTATAATATGTAGACTGTACCTTTTGAGACAATGAGTTCCTTCATATTGATAATTTAATTATTTCATTAATTAATAATGTTATTGAAGTATTTAAATAGTAATTGCCAAAGTTAGCATTTATTCAGAATGCATTTTTATAATCTTCAAAACACATTGATAATGCTTATAATTATTATTACTTCAACTTTAAAGAGAGGAAAATTGAGGCTTAGAAATGCTGAGAGTGTTGGAAACAAGTCAATGACTAGAAAATATTAGAAGTTAAATGCAAATTCTGATTATTTGGCTACAAAACCTAGCCCTTTTGAATATACTATATTAAATTTTATTTAAAGGCCCTCTTCCCTCCCTTCACACATGCTAGATAAACGAGAAATATAAGATTACAGAATATTTAATCTACCAGTGACCTCAGAAACCTACTCAAATTAAATAACTTATTAAAATCTATACAGCTAGTTGGTGGCTAGGTCAAACCTCTTTTCTTTCCAATAGCACATAATTGTTGAACAGGCAAGATAATTCAAAAATAAAGAAAATGTAAAATTTGTCACACATTTTAGGTTTTCCAATTGTTCATTGTCATAATAGAGTGGAGGTTACTTACCTTTCTGTGTTTGGACAAGGATGTTATTAGCTATCAATGATTAATCATAAAATTAGTGCATATTTATTTAAAAATATAATTTAATCTATAATATTTGAATATATATTTGCTAGTCTTCTGGTACAGGTTGAGATTTCTCATTTGAGTATGCATTCTTTCAAAGGCATTTAGCAACATTTTTCTAATATAAAAAACAGGTTAAAAATTTGAGTTTGAGTTTTCTGAAAATGAAGCCAGATTTTAAAGAATTAGTGCAAAACATTCTGATTGTATATTACCTCTATAGATTTACTATATTATCCCCCCATTTCTTGCATATATTAAGAAAATATACTCTAGATTTGAATATAAGTGGGAAGTAGCATGTTCTTCAAATTTCACACTGAGACACCCTACCCAAGTAGCATTTAATTTTTAGGAGAATATACATTGACATTTCTGTTTGTTATTTGATTAGAATTTTTGTTGAACTGAATTCAGTCCACTTTCACTGCATAGTAAGATCAGATGTCCACACTGAGGTTTGCAGTGGAAGAAAGTGAGGAGGTATTTATTTGCAGGGCACCAAGCAAAGGGGCTCAGGCAGCTAACACATTTCAGCTTTTTCTATGTCTTGTAGATACACTGGTTTTAACCTAAAAGGGTAGGAGATCCTGAAGCAGAAGTGGTTTGTGGGGTGTAACTTCCTCCACGTCCCTCCGGAAGAAATTAGAACAAACAATGGTGGTCAGAGTTCAACCCTTAGTTCTCCTTTACCTTAGGTCTAGGTGCCAGAAGATCCCTTTTGTGGGAGTTACCCAGGTTTCTGAAAAACAACTCAGAGACATGTGATAAGATGTTATTTTTAGTTTCTGTAGTGGAACCAAACATTCCAAAATTCTAGCTTCTCTGGCTATTGTTTTAAACCATTATTACCTTATTGCTTATCAAGTTACTTATTTCTCAGGTCTAGCTAGGCGCCTGGAATTTCTTATGAAAGAACTTAAGATTTTCTTTTATTTCCACACTTGGCAGGGGCCCACAGGCCCCTAAGATGTGTCTCTGCTCCATCTCAGAATCTGTATATGGTAAAGTTACATACTAATCTAAACAGTTTTGACAAAAAGTTATGGTTTTGATGCTCTTTAGGATATTGACTAAGTTTTATAACTAACCTAGCAATTTAAATTTGCTTGCCTTGTTTTTTATATATCCATAATGTTGTTAATGCTTTTGGAAATTGTGTTATGATCCTACCAGTGTCCTTTATTACTGAGTTAAATAACATGGTGACTTTTGTTTATTTTATATTTTTATAAAAGACATTTTGTGAATGTTTTTAAAATTTATACTTTGACATAGCTAATTCAACAGGTAGTTTCAATTTTATTTTATGTGGCATACCTCCTTGAAGCCTTTTCAAAGCATTAAATTTACTTTCATGCTAACAATCTTTTTCTTTTTACACACATATTTAATAGGTTTATATAAATTAAAATTATATTTACAATACTAATAAATGGTCATAAGGTTAAGAAAAGTAGCTAACAGATAGGAACAGAGCGCCTTGGAGTAATTAGAGACTGAACTAATAGCATTGAAAATTCTATGTGTTATAGCCATCATTGTTACATTAGAAAATAAGAATACTTATCAGGTGGGCTATTAATCTGTGGCTGCATAAATAAAAAATAAAATTCTAAGACACCTCCAGTTGACTGAGCAGACCTCTCCTCTTGGCCAAAGGCATTTCAAAGTTAACTCAAAAACTAATTCAAACCGTGATGGAAGTGGAGGCTGGCCATGCCTCATTGTGCCCTCATCCTTTTGGTATTTGGGCACCACTGACCAGTGTTAACATTAAAACAGAGGTCTTAAGACTTTTTTGTAGTGATGAAACATCAAATTGGAGCCTGGCTCTAGTATAACATCACATGACAAATAGCAGACCCTGAAAGAAATTGAAGTATTTTACCCAAAAATGCATTTTTCTGATGTATTTTGAAATGGTCCTGCAAAGCTGTATCTTACGGGGAAAAATCTACATTCTGTAGAGAATCCCTATGCCTTTCCACATATTTTCCCCTGATGCAGGAGAGATTCTGGCACCTATCTAAGTCTGATAAGAAACATTAACAGTCTGTCCTCTCTAACGCCTGCTACCTGGGGGTTTCATCCACATAAAAATCTTGGTTTCTATAACCCCTTATCTTAACCCAGACACACTGTTCTGTGGATTCCAGGCCTTAAGATAAACTTTTTCAATCAATTTTCAATCAGAAAATCTTTGAATCTGTCTATGACCTGGAAGCCCTGACTTCCAGTTGTCTCACCTTTCAGAAACAAACCAATAAATATATTATATGTATTGACTGATGTCTCCCTAAAATGTATACAACCAGGCTGTAGTCTGATCACCTTGGCACATATTCTCAGGATCTCCTGGGGCTGTGTCACAGGCCCTTGGGCACTCATATTTGGCTTAGACTAAATCTCTGGAAATATTTTACAGAGTTCAAATCTTTTGTTGACAGATAGTTAAATAAAGCATCTTAACTATGCCACTTTCCATCAGAGTATTATATGTCTAAAAAGGTTTCTGTATACCCACTTTTCAAGTCTTTAAAACAGTTTATTTCATTTGATCAGACTGATTTATCTTAATGTGTCAAATTTCTCCACTGCATATGTTATCTACATTAGCACACCCTATCAGTGCTTATACTTTTGCTTGTGAGTAGAAGAGTTGTTTATTTTCTAGTGTAAGCAGTAAAAAGTGAGTGGTGTCTGTTTTAGCCTCTTTTATGATTAAAATTATCAACAAGGAGTAAACAATATGCCTGGAGAAAAAAGAAATTACCCAATTGTGTTTCAAAATGGAAATATTATTAGGGAATAATCAAGAAATATTTTCCATAGAAAGAAGTAACAGCTCTTTAAAGTGAAGATTTAAAGGCAGTAGGTTGTCTGGAACTAGAAAAGGATATGAATAGCCTAGGAAGCACACATTTGCTGCAAACTTGGCCAGTGAGACTTGACTGCAGTGAAAACCTACGGGGTTGCTACAGATTAGAGTTCGACACTGGCATCCAAACGTAGCAAGAAAAATAACAATTGTTGCTAGATGATAGATTATAGAGATGTTCCCCTCTTTAGAGGGAGAATAATGGACTTGTGCTCTAGCATTCCATTCCTGCATGTCTTGAGGTTCTCAGATCATCTACAGGAAAGAAGTAGTGGCAGAAGGATAAACAATATGCTGGACTTTTTGCTAATCTGGCTAGTGAGAGCTTGTTTCATTTTAATTTACTCCAGTAAAATAAGGAATTTACACCCTGAGTGTTGTGCAGCCTTTCACATAAAAGGAGTCACAAAATTCATAGAAATTCAAGCACCGGTGTGAAAGATAAAGAAACTTATTTTAGAGGGAAGAGACAGATTCAGTGTTATGCCTAAAAATCCACAGGTAAATTAAAAAGCACCATTTTAACTGTAAAAGACAAGTTTATCAACTAGTAATAGTTAAAGCATAACATATGTAATAAATAACGACATATGGCCTATTATGATTGGCTCAGGAGAGGTAACATTAATTAAGATTATTTGTCTCAGAGTGTTTAAGAAATGTGGGAAATAGCCCTTTAGAGAAAATCCCTTAGATGTTCGACATCATATTTGTTTAAATATTTTGCAAAACTCACATTAGAAAATTGGTCTGCCAACTACACTGATTTATTGCCTCCAGAAAGAATAAGATGATGAATCATTTCCCCCCCCAAGTTTCTTCTGTTTCAAAATATTTTAAGAATTTAAAACTGACTGCAACTGATTATATCAAAGACATCAGCTGTTTAATGCAGTGATTCTGTGCATGCCAACTTCTAAATGCATACAGAATGTAGTCTGGCAATAAGGAATCCTCATTTGGGATATCTAGTTTGTATGGAAATGAATTCACTTAAGGGCTGAACAAATCGACCTTTTTTTTCTCCTTTTCCATGCATAAAATACAGGAAATGAATACTAGCACAGTTAACATATTCAATCATTCATCTTGTTTACTATTTTAACTGCATTTCTTAACATATACCAAATGTCAAATAATTTGGGGAATATTTTTAGATATTATCTAAAAAATTATTCTCATTAGTAAAACTGGGAGGCCAACTGTACATAATGTGCAAGGTAAATTGAACTGACAGAGCAATTTTTTTAGTGATTTACTTTACCCAACACCAGTGTACCTTGAAGCCTCTGGGTTTATTCTTCCATGTTTTGAAGTCTTAACTCATTTCCTTTCATGGTACCTCTATTTTAAAATTTATTGAAATAAATTATATTATATATTTTCTTACTGAACAGAATAATGGCTATCCAGCTAGAAAAATAAGTCTTTTAAAGAGATAAGGCCACATTATTCATGTTTGTTGAAGTCTAATAGTGAAAGCAGCAGACCTTGAAAGAATACTGGTCTTCGGGGAATTTCTTTAAATCATATTCCAACTGTAAACTGGTTAAGGTAAGCACTGATATGCAGAGTATCTATTAGTATGTTGACAACCCATTCAATCTCAGTGTAATTTTAGAAAAGCTAAAGAGTAGGGTACATTTCACTACTCATGTACAGTTGATATGTCTTTGTAATTTAAATGTTGTAGATAGGAAATCCAGAAAAATGCAATAGAGAACTTTCTACACTACTCAATGGAATCACGATGTGGTATTGTACTGTATCCTATGATATAAAAACTTACATTTTATTGTTACTGGGCAATGAGATAAATGCATTTTTTCTTTTATACCTTAACTGTAAAGGTTGTACCTTTAGTTTCCATTGATTTTGATTATATGTCTTAAATTCTGGGTCTGTTATTTATAAAGTATTCCAAAGAACAAATAAAAGCTAGTTACTAGACTGAGTTTTTAGTGTTCAACAAAACAAAATAAACTAAATGATGAATCTAGACATGTGAACTTGAATAAATGTGTTTACTAAACTAAACTGAGAAACAATGAATAGTTCCATGCTAGAAATGAAGAAAGTAAGGCCAAGAGCTGTTAAATAAGTAGCCCAAGACCCCACCTCTAGGAACTGGCAAGGCTAGATCAAACCAGCCAGCCAGCTGTTCCAGGGCTCATGCTTTCACCGCTTCAGTAAACTTTACAGACCTGGGAGAAAGGAATTTGCACATAGAATCCTAAACCTGGCCAAACAATCATTGAAGTAAACTAAAAAATTAATATATTTTCAGATATCTAAAGACTGAGGCAATTAACCATCCATGAACTTTTCTAAAATAATTTTTTGAGGTTGTACTATAACAAGATAAAGTGATGCAAATAAAAGTCATGGAAAAAACTGTAGTTAGTTCCAATTAATACATTTGCATTTTAAATGCAAATAATTAAATGCAAATAATTGTTGATTGTAAAAAGAAAAAAACAACATATTTGCATTTTTCAAATGCACATTTTTTTCTGTTTAAAAATTAATTGTATGGCATACTTAGGACAACCATCATTATTATTTGTTAGTTTTTAAAAAGAAAAATGACCCAAATATTAGTTCAGTTTCACAATGCCAATAAAGACATACCTAAGACTGGGTAACTTATAAGGAAAAAAGAATTTTTTTTTAATTAATTAATTTATTTTTTTTTAATATATACTTTTTATTGCATTTTAGGTTTGGGGGTACATGTGAAGAATATGCAAGATTGTTACATAGGTACACACATGGCAGTGTGATTTGCTGCCTTCCTCCCCATCATCTGTATCTGTTATTTCTC
>PVKV010034582.1:0-17525 GCA_004027835.1 Alouatta palliata | reverse complement strand
CGATTCACTCTAATGACTGTTTCTTTTGCTGTGCAGAAACTGTGGAGTTTGATTAGGTCCCATTTGTCTATTTTGGCTTTTGTTGCCAATGCTTTTGGTGTTTTGGTCATGAAGTCCTTGCCTACGCCTATGTCCTGAATGGTTTTGCCTAGATTTTCTTCTAGGGTTTTTATGGTGTTAGGTCTTATGTTTAAGTCTTGAATTCATCTGGAGTTAATTTTAGTGTAAGGTGTCAGGAAGGGGTCCAGTTTCTGCTTTCTGCACATGGCTAGCCAGTTTTCCCAACACCATTTATTAAACAGGGACTCCTTTCCCCATTGCTTGTTTTTGTCAGGTTTGTCAAAGATCGGATGGTTGTAGATGTGTTGTGTTGCCTCCGAGGCCTCTGTTCTGTTCCATTGGTCTATCTCTCTGTTTTGGTACCAGTACCATGCTGTTTTGATTACTGTAGCTTTGTAGTACAGTTTGAAGTCCGGTAGTGTAATGCCTCCAGCTTTGTTCTTTTTGCTTAGAATTGACTTGGCTATGCGGGCTCTCTTTTGGTTCCATATGAAGTTTAAGGTGGTTTTTTCCAGTTCTGCAAAGAAGGTCATTGGTAGCTTGATAGGGATAGCACTGAATCTGTAAATTACTTTGGGCAGTATGGCCATTTTCATGATATTGATTCTTCCTAGCCATGAACATGGAATGTTTCTCCATCTGTTTGTGTCCTCTCTTATTTCATTGAGCAGTGGTTTGTAGTTCTCCTTGAAGAGGTCCTTTACGTTCCTTGTTAGTTGTATTCCTAGGTATTTTATTATCGCAGTGACATATTAAATTAAACAGGACAGAGGTGAAAGGAAACCACTGGAGACGGAAGGGAGGGGAGGGACTGGCGAGGAACATAGAAAAGTTCAGCTATTCAGACGGAGCTTGCGTTTTCTTTTTCTTTTCCTTTCCCCTTTGTCTGGCCATCCTTTTCAAACTGATAACTTACCATACTTAACCTATAACTGGATTTTTTTGGGCACAAAAATCTTTTGAAATGAGGTATGAAGGCAAAAACGTTTCTATCAAGGCAGTTACACTGAAATATTAGGTGGTTTTAAAGAGCAACATGTTGTTAGAAAAACTCACTCCAGCTCAGCCTTACAAAGCCTGTGATCTCATTCATGGTGTTACAGATGAACAAGTTTGGTGCAGTTACGAAAGATTAGTATTGTAAGAGTAAAGTGACTGATTTTAGTGAAACTTTCATCTCAAGATTGTTGTAAGCAAAGGTGAGCTATCAAATCAGCTCCAGTATTGGTCTGTTTTTAAGGAAATATAAATAAAATGTCTCCTAAATTTATCTCATAAACCAACAATTTTGGTGTACATTTATAAATAAATTTAACCAGAAAGTAAGTTTCCTTAGATTCCAACAAGATCTAGGGGAGAAGAAAGCTAAATCTAGATTCCCTGCAAGTGGTACTTGGTACCATTATGCATTGTGGTATTTAAATACTCAGAAATAATTGTCGTTTTGAGGGTGCTACTTCCATTTATTAGTCAGTGTTTAAGCTTCTACCTATACCAGGCACTGGTGGTTTGTCTTAACCCAGATTCTTGGAAAACAGAGCCTGAGACAATAGTTTATGAGCTAACATTTTATTGGGGTACAATCTTAGAGAAGTGGAAATGAGGAGAAATAGGGAATGATCCAAGGAAGGAGGAGAAATACAGCTGGAAATGGTTCTTGACCCGCAGGAATCGACCTTTGGGGAGAGACTTAACGTGTAAATGGATTATGACAGTGTTTGGTTAGTGCAATTTAGAGAAGCTGACAAAGTGCCATGTGAACAAGAGGACAGAGCAACTCACCCAGCCAAAAGGAAGTGTCAAGCTTCACACAGCAGGAGACACACGAACTGGTACTAGAAAACTGAGTGGGAGTTTGTCAGATGAAAAGGAAAGGGAAGAGAATTCTCAGCAAGGTGTGGAAGGTATGCAACGTGTATGAATGAGCCTGGTAGTTTAGATGAATAGCAGGCAGCTCAGCATGCCAAATACATAGAGGTCAAAAGACTGTAAAAGTGACAACAGACTCCTAAACCATGCTTGATACACAAGTTAAAACACTCCATGGTCATCATTCCAGGAAACTGAAAGAAGAGGAAACTTGAGTTTTTGTCATATTTGCCTCAGATTTCACACATGGCCCTTCCAAAATTAACTGAGCTTACTTGTAAAATTTCCCCTTCTGTCTAAGGGAGAAAAGAAGGGCTAATATTTTAGTCATGAGAAAACTCATTTTCTAAAACCCAGTCCCATACAGACAGGTATTAAAACCCAAGCTGAGTGATCCTAACAGGAGTGATCCTTTTTTTTTTTTTTTTTTTTTTTTGAGACAGAGTCTCGCTCTGTCGCCAGGCGCCAGGCTGGAGTGCAGTGGCTCGATCTTGGCTCACTGCAACCTCCGCCCAGGAGTGATCCTCTTTAAGAGACCACTACATTCTACCCCCACTTTAGAAGAGGGACATTAATCATGGGGGGAAGGTCTAAGAACCCCCTGGACTGGGAAGATAGAGCAGCAGCAACCACTTTTTAAATGGGTGTAGTGTTGAGCTCTCTACATTGAAGACCTCATTCAGTTACCACCACAAATCTATTAAGGAGATGTTATTACCCACAGGTGAATAAACAGGTTTAGAGAGGTTAATAAGTTGTTTCCCTGATTTCATTTAGCTAGTAAGAGGAAGAGTTGAGATTCAGATATTAGATACATTGGAAGGCTTAAATAATAAAATGTGTGTAAATTATCTGATAAAATGCTAATATTTAGTAGGCACTGAACGAAGGGTAGATCCCTTAAATGAGCTGGTTTTCCAGCAATTATAATGGAAGAGGGATCTGATTGCTAGGTAAAAAACTCCATTTTCATCCTGACAAGAAATCTTCCTGGGGGACTCAAAACTTCTCCACTGCTGTGTTAAATTCATGCTGGACAGTTACTTGAAGTGGATATTATAACCTCCTACTTATCCTCATCTTCTTTTCAAAAATCAAGCTATTTGCAGATTTTGGCTGATCATGGGAGGTTGTACAGAATAAAGAAAATAGATTCAGAGCCATTATCTCCTCACAAAATGTGTGATATTTCTTGATGTGTTCATTCAACACTTTAGCTTTGTCTTCACTAGAGATAGACTGGCATGGAGGAAAAATTCTGGTGTATAAAATGGAAGATTATTCCAACCTGACATTCTGTTGCTGTGACAGTTCAGCTTTATAAAGTTTGGAAATAGTTCGAGTAAAATAGGCAGGGTAGCCATTACTTGGGTTTGATAGTGCCAAGACTTCCCACTAGATGGCACTACTGATTTTATTTTAGTTTTTCTCTCCCTGCCTCCTCCCACCTTCTTGATATTTTTATTTGTATACTCTCATAGAACCATGGAAATGTGACATGTTTCACAATTTCTGTAGCAGGTTTCATATATGTTACAATGTTACCATACTCCTGATCATAAAACAGATGAGCTTATACAGAGAATTGAAAGGGAAAGATGGTGGGAAGGGGTTGTGGGCCCATAAGGGAGACAGACATCTTCCTCCCCTCTGGGTTCCCCAGATGCAGTGATCTTGTAAGAAAGATATAGAGAGTGGTTCCCAGTTCTGGAGAGCTTGCTAAAAGAGAAAACACCCTGAAAGCATCTTGCTGAAGGTATGGACTGTCCTCACAGTACTTCATGGTCAGGCAGAATTAGGTTCCAATCTTTTATCTATAAAAATAAGTGCAATAACATTTATTGAGTTTTTATAAGGATTAAGCATGATGTCACTTGTAAAATACTTAATGGTACACCTAAGTTCCCAATAATGAATAGCTCTTATTATAATTATGGTTTTCTGTTTACTATAGTAAAAGAAAAAACATACAACAGAAACCTCCCTGATAAAAAATAATTAACATATTAAGAATTTTTAAGAGAAGAAACAGTGGTAAAGGAATGAAACAAGAACGTTTGCTGAGTGCTTGCTATGTTCTAGAAGCTCATTTAAAACTTCAAAATAGGCCTATGGAGTTGGTGTTGTTATTATCTTCATTTAATAGATAAGAAACCTAAGGCCAGTGTCACACTGTAAGTGGCAAAGTTTGAATATGAACTCAACCCTTTGTGGTTCCAAAGCCCACAAGTTTAACCCAAAACCAGAGTGCCCATGAAGCTTTTAAACAGAGACCAACTTGGATAGATAAAACCATGGTACATCCATGCAATAAATATTACTCATCAATAAAAAGAAATGACTACTAATGAATATAACACATGTGTATACTAAGTGAAAGAAGACAGATTCAAAAAGCTGTATTTAGACTGATTCCATTCATATAACATTCTAGAAAAGGCAAAACTACAGAAACAGATTAATGATTGCTGGGGTCTGGGGATGGGGGTTGACCACAAAGGGACACAAGGGGAATTTTCTGGGACAATAAAAATATTCTCTATCTTGAATGTGGTAGTGGCTACAAAACTGTATTCTTTTGTCAAAATTTGTAGAAAGGTACACCTAAAAATCATAAATGTTACTGGATGTTTATTATACCCTAATAAACCTGACTTTAAAAAAAGAGGCCAACTAAAACACAAAATGAATGGTAACTAACATCTGCACTCTTCTGGGGAAAAAGTATTAAAATGTGGAAGAGATCTAAAGGTTAAGAATAGTTTTGATACAACAACACTAAGGAAGAAAGTGCTGGAAGACCAAAGGATAAAAATATAAAATGAGCCAGGGTGATAGTAAAGAAGGAGACAACACTGAACACAGTCAGCATGCACAGGAGTCACCTGAGGAACTTGTGACAATGCAGATTCCAAAAGCAACTCCAGTGAGTGGCATTCAGGGGGTCTGAGAGGAGCCCCAAATCTGCATTTTAAACAGAGTACCCCAGGTAAAATCACTTTGACATACGTGAATAAAATTAAGAAATTTTAAAAATAAAACTGATTAGAAAGTAGAAGCGTAAGGATCAAACCTGAGGCTTAACAGCCCTTATGAAGCTGTGTTTTCTCAGTGAGACAGAGGCCTAAGCTGCTTCATTGCCTATCCCAGCTGGAGTTCCCTGCAGGAGATTCCTGGGGATAAAGAAATGTTTCTAGGGAGTACCCCTTTTAGATCATGGAGTAGGGGAGTACATTCTCCCTTGCCCAAGGAGGGTACCCTTTCCAGTTGCCAAACCGAGGAGAAGGCAGCCCACACTCTGCCCACCATCTCCCTTGTCATGTCCCCACCTCTAAATCTTGGAGAAGCTGAGACTCCAACCTCAGCTCCCCTCTTCCCTCACTTCCTACCTCTCCCTTCAGGTGTTACAGGAATGGGATCGGGACCCAAACCCCAAGAGAGGGTTCTTGAATCTCACGCAAGAAAGAATTCAGGGTGAGTCCGTAAAGTGAAGGTAAGTTTATTAAGAAAGTGAAGGAATAGGCCAGGCACAGGGGCTTATGCCTGTAATCCCAACAGTGGGAGGTCAAGGCGGGCAGATCGCTTGAGGTCAGGAGTTCGAGACCAGCCTGGTCAACATGAAGAAACTTCATTTCTACTAAAAATGCAAAAATTAGCTGGGCATGGTGGTGCATGCTTATAATCCCAGCTACTCCTGAGGTTGAGGCAGGAGAATCACTTGAAACTGGGAGGTGGAGGTTGTGGTGAATTGTACTCCAGCCTGGGCAACAGGAGCAAAACTCCGTCTCTACTCCATAGAGCAGCCCTGAGGGCTGCTGGTTTCCCAGTGTTATGGTTATTTCTTTATCATATGCTAAATAAGGGGTGGATTATTCATGCCTCCCCTTTTCAGGCCATAGAGGGTAACTTGCACGCATTTGTAAACTGTCATGGCACTGGTGGGAGTGTAGCAGTGAGGACACCAGAGGTCATACCATCACCATCTTGGTTTTGGTGGGTTTTAGCTGGCTTCCTTACTGCAACCTGTTATATCAGCAAGGTCTTTGACCTGTATCTTGTGCTGACCTCCTATATCCCCTATGACTTAGAATACCTAACCATCTGGGAATGCAGAACAGTAGGTCTCAGCCCCATTTTACTCAGCCCCTATTCAAGATGCTATTCAAGTTCCTAGGGCTGGGCATGGTGACTCATGCCTGTAGTCCCAGCACTTTGGGAGGCCGAGGCAGGCAGATCACCTGAGGTCAGGAGTTTAAGACCACCCTCACCAACATGGTGAAACCCCATCTCTACCAAAATTACAAGATTAGCTGGGCATGGTGCTCATGCTGCTCATGCCTGTAATCTCGGCCACTTGGGAGCCTGAGGCAGTAGAATTGCTTGAACCTGGGAGGTGGAGGTTGCAGTGAGCCAAGATCACACCATTGCACTCCAGCCTGAGCAACAAAAGCAAAACGCCATCTCAGGAAAAAAAAAAAATACAGGGAGTGAATTTCATTTATTTTTAAAGTAAATTTCTTCATTTTCTGCAGCCACACTGGCTTTTCTTTCAGTTGGGTGAATGGGTTATGGGTCAACACCACCCTGGGTTCACACAGGATGTTGCCCTCTGCTGGAAGACTCCAAACCAGCTCATCCCAGATCCAGCTTCACCTCGTTTCTTCAGAGAAGGGCCCCGAGCCATCCACGCCCTTAGCACCCTCCACTTCCCCTTCACTGCTGTCAAAACCCTTACCTGATGAGTTTCATGACTGCTTTTTTCTAAGTTCTGTGAAGGCATCCACTGGTTCTAGCTCATAGATTTTTGTGTCCGCTGTATTTAGCACAGTTCTGCAAAATTGCTCAAAAACTTATGAGTAAAAAAAAATGTAAAATATAATTTGATATTGCTGTAAAAAGGAGTACATTTAATTGCTGGCTGTGTCCACCTTTAAATATTTTCTTCTTTAGCCTTTTGTGACACCAAATACTCTCGGTCAAGATGAGCTATATAATTGAATTTGTGGAGCCCAGTGCAAAATGAAAATGTGGAACCTTTTGTTCGGAAAGCCAGGGAAAAGCACCAGTCAAGGTGCTAAAATGTGTGACAGCACTGACCTAAACCAAGCACGGAGCTCTTTTGAGTGCTGGAGCCCATGAAACAGTGCAGGTCGCTCTGTTCTTGGTTTCCCTCCTACATCACTGACCACTCCTTTCAGTCTGTTTTGCTGGCTGGTTTTGTGTTTGCTGGCATTATCCCAGGCTCTCATTTGCTTTATTGTATTTGCCAGTGTAATCTAATCTTGTCCCATGTCTTCCAGATCTACATCTCTAGCATTACCCCATCCTCTGGACTGCAGCAGCCAAGTCCATCTTCACTCGATGTCTAACAGGCATCTCAAAATTAACATGTTCTGAACCTCCCGCCCATGCTCCCACCTACCCTTCTCCTTCCCTAGTTTTTTGCATCTCAGTAAATGTTGCTCAGGCCCCAAACCAAAACTGTATGTTTCCCCTCTTACCCTGCACTCAAAACAAAAGCAAATCCTTTTAGCTTTACCTCTAAGCTGAGTCATGAACCTGATTCTCAGGAATTCCACTGGCATTAACCAAGTGTGAATCACTATCTTCTCATTCTTGTACCATTGAAACAGCCTCCAAAATAACCTCCTTCCTGTTTCCCTTGCTCTTCTCAGTCCATTTACTTCGTAACCACCAAAGGAATCTGAGACACGAAAAAGAACACAGCACTCACAGGAATCTCTGTGATCTGTTTCTCTGCCTTTGACTTCACTGCTTACAACTCTTCCCCAACTCATCAGATCTCAGCTTCGCTTGCTTTCTTCCTGCCACTCTAGCATGCCAAGCAAATTCCATCTCAGGGCCTTTCTCCCTGGTATTCCCTCTGCTTGGAATGCTCTTCCTCCATTGTTTAAGTTTCCTGAATGTTTGTCCCAAGTGCTGCATCCTTGTCATCTAATTCTCAGTTCAGATGCCTCCTATTCAGAGATGTCTTCCCTGAGCACCCAAGGTAAATCAGTACCACCTTAAAAGCAATCACTCTCTATTGCATTATCCTGTTTTATTTCTTCATTGTACTGTCAAAAATTATCTTATTATTTCATACACAACAATAGTAACTGCAGGTGTTATTAGCAACTACAGGTCTAGCCAGCTGATTTCTGAGCATCTAAAACTTCCTGAGTTTTAAGCACTCTAACTGGAGTGGATACACCTCACCACGTTTATGAAGACCTAATCATACCCAAATATTTATCTTATTGTTTCTCTCTGTGAAAAATCCTTATTTCTTTTCAGGTTGTTTGGGCAGATAGCTACAAAGTTGGTTGCGCAGTTCAACTTTGCTCTAGAGTTTCTGGCTTTGACAGTCTTTCCAATGGAGCACATTTTATATGCAACTACGGACCAGGGTAAGTGCCTGAGAATCCTCCCCTCCCACAGAACAACACAAATATTATTTTAGAAGTATTCCTCTTCATTATAGAAAATCTGGATAATAAAGTATAAAGAAAAAAGTAACATAACCCTAATTCTTCTGCCCAGAGATATACTTCATTAACATTCTCATACATTTTTCTTGGATTCAGAGAGACAGAGAGAGAGAGAGAGAGAGAGAGAGAGTGTGTGTGTGTGTGTGTGTGTGTGTGTGTGTGTACATACATCCTTTATATATACTACATAAATATGCACATATTTTTAAGAGTGGTAAGACTAAAATGTTTGTCAGGGACATAATTGTATATGGTAATAATACAACGAAGTGGAAGAACGGATGTATTTATTGGTTTATTAAAAACTTAGCAATATTATGCAATTTTCAAAACAAAACAGTTCAATTCCTCAACTTACATAACCTATTGCATTTACTTTTGACAGTTGTTTTTAAAACAGATACAGTTCCCACTTTGGGAACAGGGAAAACACCTTCCTCCTCCTTTCTTTCAACTTACATATGTATGCTTGGGTCATATCCATGTTTAGAAAACTGATCATACTGAAAATACACATTTTCTATTTTTCACTTAAAACTATGCTATGAACATTTTTCCCCTTACCAAAATTTTAAGTGATTTTAATCGTAAAAACAATGATATAAATTATGTTTATATAATGCTTACAATGAGCACAGCACTGTTAAAGTGCTTCACATATATTAACTTAATCTTCATTAAAAGCTTATGAGAGGGGTCCTGTTACTACCCCTGTGTGGCAAATGAGAACAGCAAGCCATGCGCAGGGTGAGTAACCTGCCCAAAGTCCTACAGTTAGTGAATATCATTGCTGGACTTCGATCTGGCTGGTTGGCTCCAGAGTCCATGCTCTTGGTGGTAGCACAACAGTTTATCCTATTGAAGAATTGATTGTTCACTATATTTTCTTTTAATATATGATGAACAACCTTGTGTATATATCTGTGGTCACTTCTATTTCCCTACAATTCCTTGAGATGAGACTAGCCTGTAAAGAGTATGACCATTTTTGTTTTATTTTTAAATACATATTCCCAAATTACATTGCACCATCATATCAATTTGTATTTAGGCATTATAATTTCTTAGTATTTTCTAATTTGATGGAAATGGCATTTCATTTGTTTTCTTTTGCATCTCTGTGATTACTAGTAATTATACATTTCTTCACGTATTTATATTCCTTTTTCTGTGAATCATGGGGGCTGCCCATTTTTCTACTAGAATGCTTTTCTTATTTGTAATAGTTGTTTACATTTTAAAGCTTTTTAACCCTTCGCAATATATATGACAATCTTTAATTTGTTGCTTTTGAATTTTTTTGGATTCCTGGAGATTGAAAGAAACCCATCTCTCCCTGAAGTAATGTGCAGAAGACATGCTCGATAATATTCTGATTGAGTGTTGTAGGTATGAAAGGAGGAGACAAACCAAGTGTCATTCAGAAGATGACAGCTTTGACTTAATATCCTAGAGTCGGAAAATAAAGAAAAAAGTAGAAAAAAGTAGACAAAGCCATGATTCAGTCAGTGGTAATTTTTTATGCCCCTTTTTTTTTTTTTTTTTTTTTTTTTTTTAAGGCAGGGTCTCTAGCTCTGTCACTCAGGCTAGAGTACAGTGGCTTGCTTATGATTCACTGCAGCCTTAACCTCCCAGGCTCAAGCAATCCTCCCAACTCAGCCTTCCTAGTACCTGAGACTACAGGCACACACCACTATGCCCAGCTAATTTTTTGTAGAGACAGGGTTTTGCCACATTGCCCAGGCTGGTGTCCAACTCCTGGGCTCGTGATCTACCTGCCTCAGCCTCCCAGAGTGCTGGGATTATAGGCATGAGCCACCACACCTGACCTCATATGACATTTTTAATGGTTAAGATACAGTTAATTTACTGTGTGACCCTGGACAAGTTAGTTAACTCTGAATCTCAGTTTAATCTCCAACAGACCAGGATAACAGCACCTACCACTTAGAGTAACTATGAAAGTTACAAGAGAAAGCTTTGTAAAATACCAGGTATATGTAATGCCTGGCAATGGTGAATGTTTTATAAGTATTCATGATTTTTATTCACTATATTAAAGTGCAAGTATGAATTTTCCTGCTTTAGACTCACTTATCTTCAGAGTTATAAACAATATTAAATTGTAAAACTTATAACCAAAGTTAAAATGCTTCCATAAAGACTGAGTAACTTCAAATATTCATTTATTCAACAAATATTTGTTTACTGAGCACCAAAGGAAAACAAGGCAGTCTCTGCCTTTATGAGAGTAATATTTGGGGCAAACAGATAATAAAAATACAAGTAAAGTAACTGCATCATTATAGGGGCAATTAAGAAAATATAAATAATACTGTAATAGAAACTATCAATAGGCAAAGCCCCTATTTAAAATAATCAGGGAAGAGCTTCCTGTGATGTATTTAAGCTTAGGCATGAAGAATGAGAAGGAATCAGACATAAGAACTTCCAGAACAGCTGTCTGGTAGAGAAAAGAACAGCAAGACTTCCGTGAAGAAAAGTTTGGCAAGTTTAAACCACTGAGACCAGTGCCCTGAATCCACTGAACAGATGAAATGGGGGAAGGAGGGCAGTGCCAATCTAGCGGGAACTTTCAGATCACGGCAAAGTTTACATAAGAAGCCATCCAAGTATATTAAGCAGGGGAGTGATGAGACCTTTAAATTTGGAGATCAGTCAGGGTGGAAAATGGATTCGAGGAGCATAAAAGGTAAAACACAGAGACCAGTTAGGATTGTCCTCATTTCCCTCTGCCTTCTGAGGTGTTATTTTCTTTCTAGATACAAAGAAAAAGTTGTGGACCCCCATTCCACATAACCAGTATCCTCCTCAGTATTTCTGAGGATACCTCAGAATGGGGTCTGGGATGCTTAATCCTCCAGTTGCCTGTAACACTCTCTTCATTTCCCCTGGGCACCACTGAACAAGGGTATGGTGTGTAACAGATCTTTACTCAGAGTGGATTAGCGGAGGAGAGGATTACAGCACAAAAGAGGAAAAAACTTTGACCACAAGATAGTCAAGATAGTACCAGTGTGCTTAGGCCATCACTGCCTTAGGGACCCTTACCCTTATTTATATTTTTCTTTCTTTTTTTTTTTTTTTGAAATGGAGTCTCGCTCTGTCACCCAGGCTGGAGTCAGTGGTATGGTTTGGCCCACTGCAACCTCTGCCTCCCGGATTCAAGTAATTCTCCTGCTTTAGCCTCCTGAGTAGCTTTAGCCGGGACTACACGCACCTGCCACCATGCATGGCTAAATTTTGTAATTTTAGTAGAGAAAGCATTTCACCATGTTAGCCAGGTTGGTCTCGAACTCCTGACCTTGTGATTCACCCGCCTGGGCCTCCCAAAGTGCTGGGATTACAGGCATGAAACACTACACCTGGCCCTTATCTTTTTCTTCAAAAATCTGTCTTCTCTCTTATCCGGGGTCCCACAACCCCAACCCTCTTCTCTCTCAAGCCACCAGGGAAATCATTGAAATGTGTTGCCGCTTTATTGGGCTGAATACTTTAGATCCCACTGTCTTAACGACTCCCTTCTACACAAATCCAAGCCTTTCCAGCAGCATGTTCTCCCAAGATGAATTCAACTGTTTCCATAGACCTCACAACTGTCTTGGTTTTTAGCTTATTTTTAAGTAGCATTTTTTACCCTTTTCTTTACAGTTTGGAATGCACAACTAAGTATCATAAATGATGTTATTAAAACCGTTCTAGAACTTAAACCACTTAATAAATACTGTACTTATTAACAATGAAAGACATTTCAATGATCAGTGTCTATTTTGGACATATTTTATAACTGCTATCAGAATTTCTACTATATTACCTTTTTTCCATGGTGTAGAGTAAGCACAAGACAAATTTAATTTCTGAAGCAACTTAAAATTAGGAGCAGAATGAGATAAAAACGTATTTGGAGCTGGAAATAATGTGTCATAAAGTTGTGTGTCTAAGGTGAGAGTTCTCAACTTTGGAGGTAATTGTAGAGTACTGGGGAGAGGAGGACATAAACTTTGATTAGAAAAAATGTTTTATCTTTCTTTTCACTAACTTCTATTAAAAATAACATTTCCTTTCATTATGAATGAAGACAACACTCCACCATCATATTATCAATAAATGTGACTTTGAGTTAGCAGTATCAACTTTGTAAATATCAGGTATTTTCATACCATATTCCAGTTGCTGCAGAGATCTCAAAATATAGTTTATGTTCATCTCTACTCTGAAACTAATAGCCCCTTTCTAGACCTTAATAGGGAAACACATATTATTGTAACACAAAGCTAGTTTTAAACAGTTTGGTAACTATTTCAATTTAATTGGTTTCCTTTATAATCCTATGTATTTTATGCATTTAATAGCAAACTATGTTGAGAAAGAGCCCATAGGCTTCACCAGGCTGCCAAACGGTACAATTACACAAAAAAGTTTAGAACTTTTTCCAGAAGCAGGGTTCCAAAAAAGATTAGTGCAATGGCAGTTTCATTGAGATAAATGTGCAGCCTCTGACTGTTACCATGAGGATATTTATGGGGATTTAAAGTGCTTGGGTATTATTTCACTTTCTAGTCTGGTCAATTACTTATACTCTATGCCTCAGCCTCTAGCTATATAATGGGGATAAATAGACAATACTAACTTCCTCATAGGGTTTTTGTGAAGATTGTTTCATTCAAGAGTGTTTAGAACAAAGACAAGCACATGGTGAGTGCTCACTAATTAGTAGCTATTAGTTATATCACATCTTGTATGTGAAAACAATTTGCACTTTAGAAATTCCCCCAGGCCATTATTTATTTTTTTTGGAAGGTACTTACTCCAGCCAAATGGCTCGTATCCAGTGAAAACTATGAAGGGTTGACCAACTGAGAAGATTGAATGTGGGTCACCATAGCTTTTCTAAGATGGATGGTTTTTTGAATGGCAGTAATCATACATGCCAGAGGGTAGGTAAAGAGAGGGAGGGAGCACAGCTCTGGAGTGAAATCTAGGTTTCCTCTGACTCTGAAATGTATGAATTGTGATTAAAGGCAAGTTACTAATTTCTTACATCTTTTGTCTCCTTATCTGTAAAACAAACAAGAATAACTTCCTCCCAGAGTTGTCACAATTAAATGGAATACAGATTAAAACAGGTTTGCAGACATAGGTACATAGAATGAACTCTGCAAATATTAGCAGCCTTCTATTTCTGCTTTCCTGTCTTCACTTCTATTACCAACTCTTCTATTACCAACCTTTGTACTTCATTCTATTATTCTTCTGGATTTAGTGGAGATTCATAGTAAATTGCAATATTAAGAAATCTAAAAACTCCTAATGGACATCCTCCTTCTACTTTACAGAGGCAATTACCCAACTTGGCCATATAAGAAAGGAGCCACCTGCAGTGCCTGCCCCAATAATGACAAGTGTTTGGACAATCTCTGTGGTAAGTAAAAGGAACATCTGCCAATAGAATAACGTAATAGTAACTTGGTAACTTTCTACATAATTAAAAATGAAACCACTTGTTTTATCCTAACAACTGTCTTCAAGGAAACTGGCATCAAGTAGCAATTAAACCAATGGCTTACTGTTCTAGGAATATGCATAAGATAAATTTAAATGTGAAAATCACATTCTTTTTATTTAGTTCTAATTGGTCAAAGTATGTTAGAAACTATAGACTAACGTTCCTAAGATTTGCTTATTTCAGCAAGATCAAAAATAAGTATAACAGGTCATCCAAAGAGATTCTGCATTCTGTAGTCCTACCTGCCCAAGGCACTCAGGGCTTGAATCTACATCCGTAGAACTAAACAAATGAATTAAAGCTGCAACAGGCCATGCGCGGTGGCTCACGCCCGTAATCCCAGAACTTTGGGAGGCCAAGGCAGGTGAATCATTTGAGGTCAGGAGTTCAAAACGAGCCTTTCCAATCATGCTTTATTTCACTCATATCACTCCTGTGAAGAAAACTCAGAACATGTAGCCACAATGTACCTAATATCAAGGTATCAACATATTCACTGAATTGTTCCTTTTACAGCGCTGGAGCACTTAAAAACATATGTATTTCTTCCACGTTAAGCAGTATACATAAGGGTTAAAACCATGGATTTTAAAACAAGTATGCCAAGTTTCAGTGCAATTTCCAGTTCTACCACTGTGACTTTGGGCAAGTTTCTGCCATTTTTTCAATGAAACAATCCAAGGAAAAAAATAACTTTTCCTTTAAAAATCTATGTAATTAGCAGTACTACTACCACCACCACTACCACAGTGACAAAAATACCGCTGGTTTTAGCTTTTGATCTTTGGCAATGTAACTTGAGATGATCTCTATCTTGGAGAATAACGTGTAGAAGATTAAAGCTGTAGTCCAATAATGAAAACCCTTGGACTCTTGAGAAAACACATGCTACCTTGCATGGTATTTATAAGATGTGAAACTCCTTACCCATTTACTTCAGATAAGAGCTCAACATCCTACAGATTGATCTTTTTACTAATTTTCCATTCTCAAAGCTAGATTTTTTTCTTTTTGTGAGACGGAGTTTCACTCTGTTGCCTGGGCTGGAGTACAGTGTATGATCTCGGCTTACTGCAACCTCTGCTCCCGGGTTCAATTGATTCTCCTGCCTCAGCCTCCCAAGTAACTGGGAATACAGGTGCACGCCACCACACCCAGCTAATTTTTGTATTTTTAGTAGAGACAGGGTTTTCCCATATTGGCTAGGCTGGTCTCAAACTCCTGACCTTGTGATCTGTCCGCCTCGGCCTCTCAAAAGTGCTGGGATTATAGGCATGAGCCACGGCACCCAGCCAAAGCTAGATTTATGTAATTTATTTTCATATAAGTGTAGGCTTATTTGAAAGTATTCTACTCAGCACTAACATTGAATAAGATTTGTGACTAAAAAAACTTACGAATAACCATTTCACCTTTTGTAAGGTCTGATGAAGGTAAAGTTTAGAGGGTAAAAGCTTTTATTTAACAGATTCCACCTCTGACAAATTATGGCAAGCACTGGAACATAAATTCCTTTGTAGTCTCCTAGATACTGCTGGTAGTTCAATAAATACCCCTGGAGGCCAAATCAGGACTGCTTTACAAAATGTGCTGGGCATGCTTGTGGTACCTAAGATGATTTTAGCTAGTGCACAGATGCACATTTGTTTCAGCAGTTGAATATTGAACATTTAAAAATATATGTAAGAAAAAATAAGTCGAACATCACACTCTGATTTCATGGACATAACTGCCAAGAAAATGAGGGTAGCATCTTTACAGTAATTTACCACAAAGCCACGCCCAGGTATAACGACCAGGAAGGCTCACAAGTCCCCAGAGGACCAGATTCTTGATGGCTTCTACCACGAGTAGAACAGTGACTGCTGCAGAACTGGTGTGGAAAAGGTTCCTATTTCATAAAAGAAAATATCCAGAAGGCTAAAAGCAGTTGTTGAATTTATTTCTTCCCAGTGCTCTGCATGTCAAAATCTGAATAAAGCTCAGTGAAAGGAGGGGAGTAACTAATAACTTTTGATAGCCAAACATCATAATGATGATTTCATGATATACTAGACTAGATGAGAGAGATGTTACTGTCTTTTCACTGTGGACTCATCATAAACAGTATCATTTTTCTCAAGAAGGAACTTAGTTTTAGAAATATATTTTAATTTCTCACATGATTTCTAATATTTATTTTTTAAATTTTATTACCTGCTGGTTATGATGTTTAAAATGATTTTCCATTTATAGTAATGGTACAGTTTTCTTTTTATAAAATTTTATATAAAAAGTCAACTTAAAAATACCAAGTTAGTTGCAAGTTAATGGTTATAATTAAAGACTTAGCTTTTTAAAATAAACCCTCACCTATCCCTACCCTTTTTTTTTCTTCTCCCTAACCTTACAGTTAACCAACAGCGAGACAAAGTCAAACGTATGTACATCAATCTTGTTTATTAAGAGTTATGTGAATTCTGTCAGTGTAATATGAGGAACAGTGTCTAACAGGATATTCTATGTTTTTTTCACAGGTTACTACTCTGTTGTGTATCCAGGCTGGCCCATATACCCACGTAATAGATATACTTCTCTCTTTCTCATTGTTAATTCAGTAATTCTGTTACTGTCTGTTATAATTACCATTTTGATACAGCACAAGTATCCTAATTTAGTTCTTTTGGACTAATATGATCTAGGTATTAAAAAAAAAAACCTTATTCACATATGGCTTTTTTTTTAACCAATAACAATTAGATGTATTTCTATTTTAAAACATTTCAGAAAAAAAATATGTTGCAGCAATACTCTTTAACTTGAAAGAAGAAACTTCCTAACTCTATCAGATAAACTCATCTTTACTTTCCACTTTTCTATAAATAAGCATTGTTTGCAGGTTGCCACATGTGGACTTCCAGTAAGTAACCTAACCCATGTTTCAGCTTCCAAATCTGCAAAATGAAAAAGGTACAGTAGCACTTTAGGTGATTCTTAGTAACTGCAGTATCCTTCATTAGTTAAAAACATTATTATTACTGTTTGCATGCTGCTTCGACTCTAAATATCTGGTTTTCCCTGTCTGGTTTTCCCTGATGCGTCTCTGATTTATCACTTCCCCAGATTCAGAAAAGAGTATAACTAGGGGATCTGATTTCAGAGGCCTTAATTTTCTGCTTGCAGATTGCTTAAAGGATTGATCAAAATTTCAAAAGGGATAAACCTAAATATTTACTTGTTATCATTAGACAGGGAGCACCAAATACTGAGACATCATTATATTTGATCAATGGTTATCAGTCACTGGATTTAATGAATAATCACAATGGTCATAATGTATACAAAGACATACATACCACCTTATAGTATCAAACATACCACCGTATAGTATAAAATTTTCAAAAAAATACAATAATTTATAAAGAACACTGTTCTATGAACAACCACAAAAAAAAAAAAACCTCAGAAAATTTCTCACAAACAAGGTAACTAATACCTGGTATCTCAAAATCCTTTACAAAAGGAGATAGTTCTAGTCAAGGAGTTTTGTGTATGTTACTTTTTTTTTCTTTTCTTTTCATCTGCTTCCATCTTAAGTG
>PVKV010034581.1:0-17528 GCA_004027835.1 Alouatta palliata | reverse complement strand
CGCTCACTACAACCTCCGCTTCCCAGGTTCAAGCGATTCTCTTGTCTCACCCTCTCTAGTAGCTGCGATTACAGGCACGTGCCACATGCCCAGCTTTTTTTTTTTTTTTTTTTTTGCCCAGCTGATTTTTGTATTTTTAGTTGAGACTGGATTTTACCATGTTGGCCTGGGTGGTCTGAAACTCCTGACCTCAAGTGATCCACCCACCTCAGCCTCCCAAAGTGCTAGGATTACAGGTGTGAGCCACCACACCTGGCCTATCCCTTTTTCCAGTGGCTTCCCAGCACATTTCAAATAAAATTTAAATTCCTTACCTAGGACTAGACAACCCAAGTGTTAGGCCTCTGCTTATCTCTTTGCTTATCTCCTACCTCTCCCCCTCTCAATTCCAGGCACATGGACACTGCTCAGGCCTTCTTGCTCTGGCAGGAAATGCTCTAGCATGGCTCCTTCAGTTCATTCAAGTTTCTGCTCAAAATGTTACCCCTCTACGCTGGGAGGCCTTTTCTGGGCTTTTTAAATTTTTTTATTTTAGGCACGGTCTCACTATGCTGCTCAGGCTGGAGTTCTGAGCCTGATTTTTTTTTTTTTCTGCCAATCTATCAGCAATGAGCCTGCTTTCTAAAGTAGCAAGTCTCTCATTTTTCTCTACCCATTTAATATTACCTACCATTTGTTTACATGCACATTATCTGTTTTCTCCACTGAAATACAATGTGCATGAGGGTAGAAACTTAGTCTTGTTCACTGCCCTATTTCTAACACCTGTACATACAACAATGCCTGCTATTTAGTAAGCACTCAATAAATTTTTTTTTTTTAAATACAGGGACTGGCTCTGTCACCCAGACTGGAGTGTAGTGGTGCAATCTCAGCTCATTGCAACCTCTACCTCTAAGCATAAGCCATCTTCCCACCTTAGCCTCCCAAGGAACTGGGACCACAGGCACATGCCACCACACCTGGTTCATTTTTGTATTTTCTATAGAGATTGGGTCTCTCTCTTGTTTTTTTTGAGACAATAGTCTTGCTCTGTTGCCCAGGCTGGAGTGCAGTGGCGCCATCTCAGCTCACTGCAGCCCCCACCTCCTGGATTAAAGCGATTATTCTGCCTCAGCCTCCCAACTAGCTGGGATTATGTGCCATCACACCCAGCTCATTTTTGTATTTTTAGTAGAGACA
Source organism: Alouatta palliata (assembly GCA_004027835.1). Taxonomy (NCBI): domain Eukaryota; kingdom Metazoa; phylum Chordata; class Mammalia; order Primates; family Atelidae; genus Alouatta; species Alouatta palliata. The sequence continues at coordinate 16,346 of PVKV010034581.1, read as the reverse complement.
GGGTTTTACCATGTTGGCCAGGCTGGTCTCCAACTCCTGGCCTCAAGTGATCCACCCACATTAGCCTCCCAAAATGCTGGGTTTATAGGCATGAGCCATAGTGCCCAGCTGAGACTGGGTCTCACTTTGTTGCCCAGGATGGTCTTGAACTCCTGAGCTCAAGCGATCTGCCCACCTTGGCCTCGCAAAGTACAGAATTCAATAAATATTTAAATGGCACTTAAATATTCAAGAAAATTATTGTTCTACTCACCACATTATATTTACTTGGATTTTCCAAGTTTAATACACCATATTCATGGAGTAAAGGAAAAAAAAAACCCACATGATCACTTCAAAACACAGAAAAAGCATTTGACAAAATCCAATACCTTTTGGCAATAAAAACGCTCAACAGGCCAGGCGCGGTGGCTTGTTCCTGTAATCCCAGCACTTTGGGAGGATCATGAAGTCAGGAGATCAAGACCATCCTGGCCAACATGGTCAAACTGCTGCTACTAAAAATACAAAAATGAGCTAGGTGTGGTGGCACGTGCCTGTAGTCCCAGCTACTCGGGAGGCTGAGGTAGGAGAAATCACTTGAACCCAGGAGGCAGAGGGTGCAGTGAGCCGAGATCATGGTACTGGACTCTAGCCTGGCGAGAGACTCCATCTCAAAAAAAAAAAAAACAAAAACAAAACACTCAACAAACTAGAAATAAAAGTGAACATCTGACATAGTGCAGTGGCTCATGCCTGTAATCTCAGCACTTTGGGAGGCTGAGGTAGGAGGATCGCTTGAGGACAGAATTCTCTCTAATGGCTTCCCACACACACATTTGGATGTATGGCTCCCAGGTTAAACCTTTTAGTGGTCCTTCATTACCATTCAGATATGCTGCATGACATGGACTCTAGAATCCTCCAGTTCCTAAACACTTCATGCTCTATGACTGGGCCCTCAGGTCACGGGGCAGACTATTTTGTCAAGACGAAATTGGCATTTCCCTTCGGATCCTTCCCTGTCCAGTGTCAAGTGCTTTCTTCAGCCTTTGTGTGAATGGTAATGAGGTGCCACTAAAAGGTTTAAGCCTGGGAACCATACAATCAAATGTGTCTTTAGGGAACCCTCAGTCAGGGAGATTCCTGGTCTCAACCCCACAGAATCTTTCAGTAGGCCCTGGGCTGACTGTCACAGGGTGACATCTTTTTGTTTTTGAGACAGCTTCGCTCTTTTGCCCAGGCTGCAGTGCCATGGTGTGATCTCGGCTCACTGCAACCTCCCCCTCCTGGATTCAAGCGATTCTCCTGCCTCAGCCCCCTGAGTAGCTGGGAGTACAGGCACCAGCCACCACACTAGGCTAATTTTGTATTTTTAGTGGAGACGGGGTTTCCCCATGTTGGCCAGGCTGGTCTTGAACTTCTGACCTCGTGATCCACCCGCCCCGGCTGCCCAAAGTGCTGGGATTACAGGCGTGAGCGACTGTGCCTGGTCGCCATCTTAATAAGCATCTCATAGACATCAAATAAGTCTTCAGCTTGTCACTGGAACTATAGGCATGGATATGGCCTGGAAAGAGTACAGAATTAGTACTACCCAGTGGCCAAAGGTAGTGTCATGTCCTTAGTCCCAGAAGGCTCAGACACATCCTGGGCCCTTTCCACACACTTAAACAGCTGATTCATTTTTTTCTCTTTATTGTTACATACAATGTATAAACACATAAAACAAAACAATAGGGATCCTCTTGGATCTCTAGGAAGACAGTAAGGTAGAAAGAGGTCTCAGAAAAATATTTTTAAAGTACAAGACATTCAGTGCCAAAGGTGAAGACCAAAAGTGTAGAAGGTTTAGAGCCAGCAGAGCGCTGGGCTAAAGGCTCCATTTCTCTCCTCAGAACCAGGGCAACCCCAGGGGGCCCTCCACCAGCAGCCAGTCCACTGCTGAGAAAGCTCTATGCTGAGAGCATTCCCCTCGATGGAAAGAAGGGCAACACGAAAAGGTGACTAAGAGTTCCTTCCTCCCTTGAGGGTGACAACTGTGGAAAAGGAAAGGAGTGTCTCATGTCACTCTGACCTTCTCCCCAGCTGCCCTGGGCCCAAATTCCCCCATACTTGGCATTTGCCAGAAGCTGTCCCAGGTAAGACCCTGCCTAGACTCACGAGGTGCCCAAAGTTCTCTGGGGAGGGTTGGGGAAGAGGCTGTGTGTCAAACCAAACAGTTCTTTATTTGCAGTCATCACTGGGGCCGTTTCTTACGGCTTATTTGTCTGCTAGCCTGCTCTTCCAGCTGCATGGCCAGGCGCAAGGCCTTGATGACATCTGGAAGAAAGAGGTGGTGGTAGATACGGGGTTAATGAGAGTCTGAGGAGCCCCCATTTACTTAAGGCAGAGCTGCCGTCATCTGCAGCTGCCCAACAGTCAGCAGAGGCCACCATCGTCCACCTGCACCCTATCCAGCCACACCCACCTTGCAGGGCTGAGAAGTGTTTGGCTTGCTGGGCCAGAGCAGATTCCGCTTTGTTTACAAAGGTCTCCAGGTCATAGTCCGGCTGCTCAGTCATCTCAGAGAGCTCAAGCCAGCCTGGTCCTTGCTACAACATAGGGAGGACCTTGTCAGTTCAATAACCATTTAGCAAATCATTCCTGGGGTCCTACCAACTGCAATGTAGACAACTGTGTAAAATGCCTTACCTCTGTCCATGGCCCATACCCTGCCTGCTGACCCTCTCGCCAAGGAAATCCCTAGCTTGAATTCATCCTCGTCCTACCCTAAACTTATCCCCATCTCCTGTGTCAAATAAATGACATCATTGGTCCTGATGCCCAAGCCAGAAATTTCAGTGACTTATTCCTTTTCTTTTTTTTCTGTCATGGAGTCTCACTCTGTCACCCAGGCTGGAGTGCAGTAGCATGATCCTGGCTCACTGCAACCTTTGCCTCCCAGGTTCAAGTGATTCTCCTGTCTCAGCCTCCCAAGTAGCTAGGATTACAGGCACGCCCCACCACACCCAGCTAATTGTATTTTTAGTAGAGACGGGGTTTCACCATATTGGCCAGGCTGGGTTTGAACCACTAATCTAGTAATCCGCCCATCTCAGCCTCCCAAAGTGCTGGGATTACAGGCATGAACCACCATGCCCAGCCCAAGTGACTTTATTCTTTCACCCTATTTGTCAACAAATCCTCTTCTGTTCCCTAAGTAGTTCTTTTTATTATTTTTGCTGCACATATCACTTGGGGATATCTATTTTTATTTTGTGTGGAGATGGGGCCTCACCATGTTGCCCAGGCTGGTTGTGTGGGCTCAAGTGATCTTCCCGCCTTAACCTCCCAAAGTGCTGGGATTACAGGGATGACCCACTGCACCTGGCCAAATGATCCTTTTTAAATAACAGATATATGGCCGGGTGCAGTGACTCACACCTGTAATCCCAACACTTTGGGAAGCTGAGATTGGTGGATCTCCTGAGGTCAGGAGTTTGAGACCAGCCTGACCAACACGGAGAAACCCCGTCCCTACTAAAAATACAAAATTAGCTGGGCATGGTGGTGCATGCCTGTAATCCCAGCTACTTGGGAGGCTGAGACAGCAGAATCACTTGAACCTGGGAGGCGGAGGTTGCGGTGAAGCAAGATCGCACCATTGCACTCCAGCCTGGGCAACAAAAGCGAAACTCTGACTCAAAAAACAAAAAACAAAAGTAACAGATATAGGCCGGGCATGGTAGCTGACACCTGTAATCCCAGCACTTTGGGAGGCTGAGGCAGGTGGAACACTTGAGGTCAGGAGTTCAAGACCAGCCTGGTCAACATGATGAAACCGTGTCTCTAATGAAAATACAAAAATCAGCTGGGGCTAGGTGGTGTGGCTCATATCTGTAATCCCAGCATTTTGGGAGGCTGAGGCAGGTGGAACACTTGAGGTCAGGAGTTCAAGACCAGCCTGGCCAACATGGTGAAACCCCATCTGTATTAAAAATATGAAAAATTAACCAGGCACAGTGGCATGTGCCTGTAATCCCAGGTACTCAAGAGGCTGAGGCAGGAGAATTGCTTGAACCTGGGAGGTGGAGGCTGCAGTGAGCCCTGACTGAGCCACTACACACTAGCCTGGGTGACAGAGTGAGAAACAAAAACATATATATATAGAGTACATATTTTGGGGGAGAGGGAGGTATATGTAAGATTTTGATGCTTGTATATCTAAATGGTTTCTGAATCTCATGCCCTCATTCCAATCCCATGGCCACAGACACAGCTTGGTCTAGGCACTAGTTTCTTTTTTTTTTTGAGACGGAGTCTTGCTCTGTCACCCAGGCTGGAGTGCAGTCGTGTGAACTCAGCTCACTATAACCCCTGCCTCCCATGCCTCCCAGGTTCAAGCAATTCTCCTGCCTCAGCCTCCTGAGTAGCTAGGATTACAGGTGCCAGACACCACACCGCTAATTTTTTGCATTTTTAGTAGAGACATGATTTCACCATGTTGGTCAGGTTGGTCTCGAACTCCTGACCTCGGGATCCACCTGCCTTGGCTTCCCAGAGTGCTAGGATTACAGGCGTGAACCACTGTGCCCGGCCGACACTAGTTTCTCTTGAACCCTTTCCAACAACCTCCTAACAGCTTCTACCTTTGCTTTTCCCAAGCTTCCAAAGCAGGCTCCACATGGTGGCCACATAATATATCTAAAGCTCTGATATGCCCATGTCACCACTCTGCTTAATACCCTCCAAAGGCTTCTATTGTCCTCATGATGCAGTCCAGGCCTATGAGATGAACCATCTAGAAGGCTCTTTAGCATCAGATCCCTGCTGACCTGTCCACAGCCTTAATCACCCTCCATCACCTGTTCACTCCTTTTGCTCTAACCATGCTTAGCCTCTCATTTATCCTCAAAGTGCCATGTCCTTTCAAAACTTTGTAACCCTGAGCACACCAGGAAGGGGAGGCCATGCCTGAGCACTTATCCTTCAGTCCCTCCTCAGTTAATCCTGCCCCAAGTTCTTCCTTCCTGCTCTGTAATCTTCTGAGCGCCCTGCCATTAGGACGTAAATTCCTGCCTCCCTGTCACTTGCTCTTCCTCAGTAGGGATTACAGTAGCAGTGGCACCTACCACTTACTAAACCCTGACCGCACACTGGGCACTGTGCTGACACTTTATAAGCATATTACTTTTGTTAATGGAAGAGTCAGGATTGATCTCAAGTCTTACCTTAGGGCCTATTAGCTATACTTCATGTTTTTGGCCCTTGGTTTCAGCACAAAAGCTGCAACATTCACCAAAAAAAAACAAGACAAGATCTGTGCATATGGATCACCCTCCAAACCCTCAACCAGGAGCACAGAGGAGAGACTAACTCTGGTTAGGGTGATCTCAGAAAACTTATGTGTGCCAGCCTGCAGAAGGGGATGTGATAATTAGAAGAACAGCCGAGTTAATAGGCAAAGAATTAAGGAGTGCTGGTGTAGAGGGCTGCTTCTTGCCACCTCAACCTGAATACCCGTGGGAATAAGGCCCAGGTCATGTTCCGGGAATGGTGTGGAGCATTCTGAGGGCCGTGCTGGGGTGGCCATCCAGCTCCCTGGCCAGGGCCAGCTGCCTACCTGTATGATCTCCTTGAGCTCTTCCACGGCCCTCTCCTCCAGCTCTCTGATCTGAGTCATGGCTTCATTAAAGCTGGACAACTGGGAAGACAGTTCCTCCTCCTCCTTGGATAACTGAGGGGGCCAAAAGAAGGGACAACTGTGTGACCCAGGTGCCACCTCAGCAGGCCACACTTCTGTCTTGCTCGGCCCCATCCTGCCCCTTACATTGCTTGGAATCAGTGCCCCGTTAGAGCAGGCTTCCATCTCTTCTGTTTCCATTTGAATCGACTGTTCTCCACTGGGCCCACTGTGGGGGCTCAGCTCCTTGACCCTGAGGAAACAAGGAGGTCTCAGATCCCACAGCAGGCCCCTTGGTACTCACCACAGGAACGCAGCACCACCCAGACTTTGAAACTTGAGGCTTGAAGGGGATGGAAGCAGCCTTGCCTTCAGCCAAGGAAAGATGGCATAGACTAAAGCTGGACTGGAAAAGACTCTCACCCTGCTGACTCCCCAGCAGGGCCCAGAAAGGAGTGGGACAGACCTAGTAGCATCATGACTGAACCCTCAAGCCTCAGGTTCAGTCACACAGGAGTATACAGTAGGCCCTGAGGCCCCAGAGCCTCCTTCCCTGTCATCACTGCCCTTCCCTTGCCCAGTCCTGTTCCCCATCCCACCAACCGTGGGTACTAGTACCTGTCTGCATATCTCAGTGTGTTTAAAGTATAGTCACAGGAGCTTATGCCCGGTGAGATCATGGCAATCTGCAAAAGACAGGTGGGTGATTAAAGGCTGAGAATCGTGGGTGAGGACACTAGGTAGCCTGTCCCCCAAGGGGCCTCCAGTCAGGGAGTCTCTTTAAGCTGTGGAGACTCACATGGTATTGGTGGGAGGACTCATTTAGCACCGTGCTGTGCTAGGCCACTTGCCCCATGGGCATTGCAATTTAAGGTGCCTTAGACATTGGTTTCCTCCTTTCAAAGGCACATCTAATTATCTTTTGCTTCTTTCTTCCTTTACTGTGACAGTCTTGCTACCAAGGTCCTATCTTGGTTTTGTTTTTTTTGAGATAGAGTTTCACTCTTGTTGCCTAGGCTGGAGTGCAGTGGCACAATCTTGGCTCACCGCAACCTCTGCCTCCTGGGTTCAAGCGATTCTCCTGCCTCAGCCTCTCAAGTAGCTGGGATTACAGGCATGTGCCACCATGCCTGGCTAATTTTGTATTTTTAGTAGAGACGGGGTTTCTCCATGTTGGTCAGGCTGGTCTTAAACTCCCAACCTTAGGTGATGTGCCCACTTCAGCCTCCCGAAGTTCTGGGATTACAGGTGTGAGCCACCGCGCCCAGCCCAAGGTCCTATCTTAAAGCTCTGTGGCTTCTGCTGGAAACTTCAGTTCCCTTAGGCCAAGGGATAATGCTTTAGGTAAAAGGGTTTAGAGCTTAGCCAGAAAATCCCACCTTCTTCATGAAAAGGCCCCTACCCAAAGTGTAGGGGAGAATATTCTCTTGAAGGGCGGGATGGCAGATCTCACAAACAAGGGCTTGGGGGTAAAACTGGGAAGAGGAAGTCATTCAAGGATTAAGCCAGCCGGGTGTAGTGGCTCACGCCTGTAATCCCAGAACTTTGGGAGGCTGAGGCAGGCAGATCACCTGAGGTCGGGAGTTTGAGACCAGCCTGACCAACATGGAGAAACACCATTTCTACTAAAAATATAAAAATTAGCCGGGCATGGTTGCTCATGCCTGTAATCCCAGCTACTCGGGAGGCTGAGGCAAGAGAATCGCTTGAACCCGGGAGGCGGAGGTTGCAGTGAGCTGAGATCACACCGTTGCACTCTAGCCTGAGCAACAAGTGCGAAATTCCGTCTCAAAAAAAAAAAAAAAAGGAAACAGCCTTATATGACCCAGGCTATTTCTGTTTTCTAGTCTGGGAGCCAGTGAACCTGAGGGAAGCCATGGAAGAGACAAGGACTGCCCTCTCCTGCTGACCCAAAGGCCCATATTCTGAATTCTGGAACCCCCTTTTCATCAGGTAATGGAGGAATGACCTCTCCCAAACCAAGAGCTGCACCTACACATCTTAAAGGGAGTAGATCCTTTCCTCCCCACTTGGTTAGGCCACAAGGAGGGTGGTGCATTAAAGCAGGGTCTGGAAGCCTAGTCATAGTAGAGCCTGGAAACCCAGGCAGCCAGCAGTGCTGAGCTTCCTGCCCAGGACGTCCTGTGGTTTCTGTGGAAAGCAACTCTGTCTCGTCTTGCACCATCACCTTCAAAGTGACCCCACTCACCATGCAAGTCCTAGAGTTCTCCCCGATGAAGGAGTCCCTCAGCACCTGTGTCAGCTTGCTCTCACGGAATGGGGTGTGAGCCTTGTTCTGTCCCAGGGCCCTGATGCATTCCTGTGGGGGCAGCAGGAACAATTGAGGTCCCTTCTTTCCTTGCACTGACCACTCCCCATCCCTTCCCAGCAGCTCTCCTGGACAACCAGCTCTAGCTGCCCCACTACCTTCAGGGCTAAGAGACTCTTGTTGATCTCTGCACCCTCCATGCGGGTCTGCCGGTCAGCACTGGAAGTGTCTGCACCTCGCTCATTCCCTGCCAGATCTACCAAAGAGAACTTGCCATGCATTCTCCCTTTGGCTCGAAGAAGAATCTGGAAGCAGGCGTGGGAGCGGGAGGAATTGGAGTTGGCAAATGTCTGCCCAGAGGTTCTGTGGTAAAGAAAGGTTATGAGATTCTGGGGTCACCAGCCCCTGTGGCACCCCAGTTCACAGAAGTTCTTTAGGAAGGGAGGGACACAGGTCAGGAGGTGAAGTCCTGTGTCTTTCTGTCCCAGGCTTCCATCTTGCCCTCCCTAGGTAGCAGTTCTCCCTCTAGTTCTGGGCCTAATACATGTTCCTGGCAGCCAAATTAGTACTAGATTCTGGACTAGGGCCTTTGCCAGACCTGGGGGCTTAGAAGGACATGGGGAAGGATAAATTGCCTCTGCTAAAGGGCCCACAGGGAAGGGGAAGCTGTTATGAACCACCTGCCAGAACTTGAGGACCCTGTAGAGGGCAGCCCCCTCCCTGAGCGTCCATAGCTGCCTAGCACCCCACTATAACAAAGTCTATAGCCCTAGTGGAAAAAGTGCTCCCCTACTTCTGTGCAGAGGGGCTATGAACTCGTTACTTCCAGCCCAGAACAGACCCAGAGCTCCTGATTTCCACCACAAAGGAAGGGAAGAGCAAGGAGGAACCCAGAGAAGCCAGGAAGCATGCCTCTGGGGTAACACTTTGACTTGTTTTTATTTTTTTTTGAGACAGGGTCTCACTCTGTCATGCAGCCTGGAGTGCAGTGTGCAATCATAGCTCACTGCAACCTAAAACTCCTGGCCTGAAGCGATCCTCCTGCCTCATTTTCCCAAAGTGCTGAGATTATAAGTGTGAGCCACTGTGCCTGACCTGACTTGGTTCTGATAAGCCTCTGGCCCTGGGTTATGTCTTATTGAGACCCCATAAAGCAGAGGCCTTTGCAGCCCTTACCAAACTGGGCAAAGCAGCACTCTGTGGAAACAGAAATGCGCTCAGAACTAGACTCTACTCATGAATCAGACATGAGGTCACTCCTTCCCCTCACCAGGACTCTGACCTGCAGGCGCTGCCCATGTCGATCATCTTGATGACATCATCAGCAGAGTTAACCAGGTGCTCCTGCAGCCCCACCACCTGCACCTGTTGCTTGCCGTCCTCCAGCACACGAAGCTTGGTCTTCTTGTTGAGCAGGTCAAACAGCTGTGCCAGGCAGGGGGAATGAGGCTAAAGCCACTGGGCACTGGGCACCCCACCCGACTGCTCCCTCCTATAGAGCCTGCTCAGCTCAGACAGGAGCTAGCAGCAGGAAAGGCAGAGTATGAGCTGATGGATGCTGGCCTAGCAGAGGGTAATATACTTAGAATCTGAGCCAAACTGCCTCAGTTTGCTGTAACTCTGCTACCTAATTAGCTGTGTGAGCCTGGGCAAGTTAACAACCACTCTAGCCTTGCATCTCATCTGTAAAGCTGAGAAATGTAAAGTGCTTAGAATAGTGTATAGCTCCTCTCTTTTTTTCTTTTTTTTTGAGACAGAGTTTTGCTCTTGTCACCCAAGCTGGAGTGCAATAGCACAATCTTGCCTTACTGCAACCTCCGCCTCCTGGGTTCAAGCGATTCTCCTGCCTCAGCCTCCTGAGTAGTTGGGATTACAGGCGCCCGCCACCACACCCAGCTAATTTTTTTGTATTTTTAGTAGAGACAGGGTTTCACCATGTTGGCCAGGCTCGTCTTGGAACTCCCAACCTCAGGTGATCCGTCCACCTCAGTCTCCCAAGGTCCTGGGATTACAGGCGTGAGCCACCATGCCCGGCCCCTACTATCTTGTGAGTGAGAAATATTAGCTATTTTTATTATCTAGATCCCAGTCTAGGCAAGGCAACTCTGCAGAAGCACACAGTGAATAGAGAGAGAGACAGAAAGAGATATATTGGGGTGCAGGGAGGGAAAGAATGAATATGAGACTGAATGCACAATCAGGGAAGAAGTGATGAAGGAGGTACGTTGAGGGAGGTCAGGGCACACACAGGCACACCTTGCACCTGTGAGGGGGCCCTGAGGAGTATTCTCGCCATACTTGTTGAACTTAGGTGCCATCTCACCATCAGAAGAAACGACCTACACATGCCAGAGCAGAGCGGCCCATCAGTGGCTTAACAGCTTCTAGCCAACTTCAAGGTTTTAAAAAGTTCAGGGCCCCAACAGCATAAACAAGGGGATTCCTGCCAGCTACCTTCCCATTGTAGATCTCGAAGAATGTCACATAGACTTCCAGGCCCAATTTCCGGTAGCAGGGTTGATTCTTCAGGAGGAAGACGTCCCGGGCTGAGGGAGAGAAGCTGGCTAAGCAAGCAACCTGCCTTTCAATGCCCAACCCTGAAGCAGCAGTACACAGTACTTACAGGCCATGGCGTATATCCCTTTAGATGCATTCTGAGCTTTCCCAGAGAGGTCTCCGCCCATAGTCTGCAAAAGGAAGGGGTAGAAGACCATGGAAAAGGGTCATTGGTCTAGGACAGAGCACTACTGGCTCCATCACCACAGTGGGCCACAAGGCCAGAAGGCTGGACCTAAAGCCCGTCCCTGCATCTGACATGGCAAGGCTACCTGGTGCAAGGGGCCTTTTTTTTTTTTTTTAAAAAAACAGAGTCTTCTCTGTCTGTGGCCTAGGCTGGAGTGCAATGGTGCAGTCTTGGCTCACTGCAACCTCTGCCCTCCCGGGTTCAAGCAATTCTCTTGCCTCAGCCTCCCGAGTAGTTGGGATAACAGGTGCCCACCATGCCGGGCTAATTTTTGTATTTTTAGTAGAGACTGGGTTTTGCCATGTTGGCCAGGCTGGTCTCAAAATCCTGACCTCAGGTGATCCACCCACCTTGGCCTGCCAGAGTGCTGGGATTACAGGCGTGAGCCACTGTGCCCGGCCAGGGCCTTTCTTAAGAAACTCACTGTCTCCCTTTGTGGGAACCCAGGAAAGGGAACCCAATGGAACGGCTCCTTCCCTTCCAGGCCTCAATACTCACATGTGTCTTGCCACTTCCTGTCTGGCCATAAGCAAAACAAGTTGCTTTTCCACCTTCAAAGATTGTCTGTACCAGTGGCCTTGCTGTGAACCTAGGAGAAGAGGGGTAGAGTATTTGCATCTGTTTTCAAAATGTGCTCCCTGGAACATGACCTGCCACCCTTCCACTGCAGAGTTCTCAGGGTTGATTCCTCCTTTTAAGAATAGCATTATTCTACTGGCTCAGTGGTCCCACCTGACCCCAACCATACTTACAAATCTGAAATACTCCTAGCAAACTGGTGGTGGGATGAGGGTTGGGGGAGGACTAGACTGACTACACAGGAGCAAGCTGATGGCTCATGCTCTAAGCCATCTGACCTTTTCTCTGACCCTGGAGACACAGGATGAAAGCCTAAACTCAGCATCCAACTTTCAGCAGAAGACACACTAGTGGCTGGGCATGGTGGCTTATGCCTATAATCCCATCACTTTGGGAGGCCAAAGTGAGCAGATCACCTGAGCTCAGGAGTCTGAGACCAGCTTGACCAATATGGTGAAACCCTGTCTCTACTAAAAACACAAAAATTAGCCGGGTGTGGTGGCATGTGCCTGTAATCCCAGCTACTCGGAGGCTGGGATAGGAGAATTGCTTGAACCCGGGAGGCTAGGGCCGGGTGCAGTGGCTCAATCCTGACTTTGGGAGGCTAAGGTGGGAGGATCACTTTAGGTCAGGAGTTCGAGACCAGCCTGACCAACATGGCAAAACCCCGTCTCTACCAAAAATACAAAATTAACCAGTGTGGTGGCAGGCCCCTGTAATCCCAGCTACGTGGGAGGCTGAGGCAGGAGAATCACTGGAACCCGGGAGGTGGAGGCTGCAGTGAGCCAAGACTGTGCCCCTGCACTCCAGTCTGGGCAACAAGGGAGAAATTCTGTCTAAAAAAAAAAGAGCAGATAGAGCAGATCTGGAGTTCTCCAAGTCTGTGAAGCCCAGTGGGCAATAGGGTGGCTGCATAAGGCACAGGAAGAACTCCTGGAGTCTGGCCAGCCCTGCCTCAGCATGTAACGGGCGATACCTCATTCAGGATCCACTCAAGGATGGGCCGCTAAGCTATAAAAGGGTATGACCCAGAGAAAACACAAGAAGCGAGGAAGAGCCTCAGAATTCAGCATGTCTGTGAGTAGTGTTGCCACAATGTCTCACAACAAAAAGGGGATGGAGGGGCACAAGGAGGGAAAAATAGATACAAGGGACTAACCTGTAGACGACTTCATTTGAAGCTGTTTCATCAAATGCAAAGTCAAAGCAGAATGCTTGGTTCTCCAGATACTTTGTCAAGTCCACTTTCAACTTGGGTTCATGTACTAAGAGGAGACACTTGCTAGGAATGGAAATCACGTCAATTTCTTTCTTGGCCAATTCTGCAGAAGGAGAGTATTTCAGGGGGTGCTCCGTGGAAACAGAAGGCCCCTTAGTCAGTCTGCCTCTTCCTGACAGAACGAGACTTACCTTGCTTATTAAGTGGGCGTTTCCTAACACAGACACATATTCTGTGCTCTTCGATCTGTAAGCAGATGATAGGAGGCAACCAACAGCAAAGGGTGAGAGCAATTTAAAAAGCAAGCTTGTCCAGAACTCCCACTCCTTTCAATCCCATGTCCGGCTCACTCAGAGGCCAAGATCTAACACTAGGACCCCTGCATCCTCAATTAGATACTCCAGAGCACGAGAAGACAGTGCTGGATTTTGTTCCCCTTTTTCTCACTCTGCTGCCTATATGAGTTTCAGCACTACTTTCATGATTCTTACTAATGCAGGAATCTAGCCAACCTATGGTAGTAGTGGTGGAACCCAGTTTTTAAAGATCAGACTCCTCCCACGTGGGCCAGACTAGCTCCAGCCCACCAAAGGGTATTAAAAAATAATCTCAGCCAGGCATGGTGGCTCATGCCTGTAATCCCAACACTTTGGGAGGTCAAGGCGGGTGGACCACTTGAACCCAGAAGTTTGAGAAGTTTGAGACCCACATGTTGAAACCCTGTCTCTACCAAAAATACAAAAAATCAGCAGGGCGTGGTAGAATGCATCTGTGGTCTCAGCTACTTGGGAGGCTGGGGTGGGGAGGATCACTCAAGCTCAGGGAGGTTGAGGTTGCAGTGATCCAAGACCATACCACTGCACTCCAGCCTGGGTGACAGAGTGAGACCCCCATCTCAAAAAAAAAAAAAAAGAAAACCAAAACCCTCAAAGGTGAGTAGATTCCTGCATGCCCTCATTCCTATAAATTTTTCTGTCCCTCAATTGTATACTTACTCAAGGAAGAGAAGTCTTTGGATATACTTACAGGATCAGTCATAGTAAGTGGATGACATTCCAAAGTAGCCCGAAATTCTTTAATCATTCGGGCAAATTCCCAGTTTGGAAAACTACTATCATACTCCTGGTTTGAGACGAGAATAAAAAAGGGGAGACTGTTGGTTTTCTCAGACCTCTATGCAACAGCAGCAACAGCTCTTTGCTCACCACCCTTCATAGTTGTCAAAGTCCCCGCCCTGGCTGTAGGTCAAGAACTCAGAACCCTGGGGAAGAGATTGGCAGAGGGGCCTGAGGATACACCAAAGCATGCTAGAAACTGAGACTAGGCCAGTTCCACATTTTAGGAGGCACAGCAGCAGACTGGGCTTTCTAAAAGGAATTAACCCAGTTAAGGGGACCATACTGCAGTCCCTGCCCTCCAAAACGTACAACCTGGGGGAGGATGGGAAAAATCGGACCAACTGTGCCCTTCAGTGCCTCTGGCCATCATGCCATGTGAGCATGTGATGGGTTTGCTTACTAGACAATCAGCATTAAATATTCCTCATCTAAGGGCCTTCAGGAAAAATTCTGAATTATTTATTCTCTGAATCCTAATAAGAAACCAGTTAAATTTCCTGGATATCAGAATTGGAGCCTCAGAGGTCAGGCTCAGTGGCTCATGCCTATACTCCCAGCACTTTGGAAGGCCAAAGCAGTCGAATCACTTGAGGCCAGGAGTTCCAGACCAGCCTGGGCAAAATAGCGAAACTCCTTGTCTACTAAATGTACAAAAAATTAGCTGGCACACACTTGTAATCCCAGCTACTTGGGAGGCTGAGGCACAAGAATCACTTGAAACTAGAGGTGAAGGTTGCAGTGAGCCGAGATCACACCAGTGCACTCCAGCCTGGGTGACAGAGCAAGACTCAGTCTCAAAAAAAAAAAAAAAAAAAAAAAAAAGATTTGGGGCCTCAAGAACTGCTAGGGCCCAGCTCTATCTCTGTTGCCTGCAGGGTTTCAGTTAAGGATACCTGTCCAAAAACCCTTGTCCTAGCCTCCCAAGAAAGGTACCTGAGCTCGCTTCATTCTCATTTCAGAGTTCGGGGCCTTCTTCTCTTCTCGCTTGTTCTTCATTTTTTCCACTTCCTTCACAATACATGATTTCCTCCGAACTACAAAAAAATAAAAATAAAAAAAAGGAAACACACTGTTACCAGTCTAGGCCAGCCTACTCTTCTCTGGCTATTACTGAGTACTGGGTCTTTCCCAGGCAGAGGCCTTCTCTAGATCCTTACTCTTAAATCACTATATGCAAAGAGAAGAAAAAATAGATGTGACTCTCTGGATAGACAAGTCCACAAAGTAGTGACCTGGCCAATATGAAGTCAAACAGTGATAACAGCACTCCAGTTCCAACCCAAGCTCTCCCTATGCCTCTTGGCTGTTTCCTCAACAACGACAGAGGTGAGACAGTCCTTGTTTTGTCTTTTTTTTTGAGACGGAGTCTTGCTCTGTCGCCAGGCTAGAGGGCAGTGGAGCGATCTCGGCTCTCTGCAACATCCACCTCCCAGGTTCAAGAGATTCTCCTGCCTCAGCCTCCCGAGTAGCTGGGACTACAGGTGCGCACCACCACGCCAGCCAATTTTTTGTATTTTTAGTAGAGACGGGGTTTCACCATGTTGGTCAGGATGGTATTGATCTCTTGACCTCGTGATCCACCTGCCTCGGACTCCCACAGTCCTGGGATTACAGGCATGCGCCACCATGCCAGGCCCCTTGTTTTGGCTTTATAATGAAAGATTCATTCCATGGCCAGAGGAAAACATGCCCCTTGTGACAAACAGGGCTTTAACTCAGGGGCTAAGGTAGGCCAGGTTTAGGACAGGATGTTATCTGTGCCTCACTAGAAGCAGAAGAGCAGACAGCTCAATTTGTCTACCTGAGTTCACAGGGTTTGCAGAAGAGCCGCCTCGGACGGAATGGACTTGCTCTTCCACCTCCTCGCTGACCATCGTCAATGGGATTTCAGCCACTGCAGAGCAGGAAGGCCTAGGGGGCCCTGCTGTAGCGGGGGGAACAACAGTCACCAGAGAAGCAGGCAGATATTCCACAGGCATCCTCACCTGAGTGCAGGGCCCTGGTTATGGGCCAGGAGGGCTCCGACCTGCCTGCTCAGCAAGGCTTTTACAGTATGTGCAGAGCTTGAATTTTTCCCTTCACTTCAGCCTATACTCTGAACCCTGACCAGCCTTTCTGCAAGGGCTGGCTGCTGGGGTCAAAATATCTTAAAGGGTATGTGAATATTCAGCATGGGCCTCGACATGAAGGGAAAAGCCTGTGAAGGCCTGAACGCTTTAGACTTCACCCAAGCATGGGTTCTCAGCCAGGCCAGGCCAGGCCTGGCCTTAGGGAGAAAAGCCAGGCCTTTCTGACTTCTCCAAAGCTTCAGGAACCCAGGTGGTTAAAAGGAGCAAAGACTGAAAAGCCAAGGTGATAGGGAACTGGAGCAACAACTAATCAGACTGATTTAATACGGAAAGGTCCAGTCCACAACACCTTATTACTTCCCATACCTGATCATGACCCATTCAATTACCTTAATCCTATTAGAGTTGAATTTGATATATGTAAAGTGTAATGGTTGTGTGTCTTACCAAATTTGAATCTACTTTATATAATTATTAAAGATTGACAAACCACATTAAAAATTTTTATTTATGGCCGGGCGCGGTGGCTCACGCCTGTAATCCCAGCACTTTGGGAGGCCGAGGCGGGTGGATCACGAGGTCAAGAGATCGAGACCATCCTGGTCAACATGGTGAAACCCCGTCTCTACTAAAAATACAAAAATTAGCTGGGCATGGTGGCACGTGCCTGTAGTCCCAGCTACTCGGGAGGCTGAGGCAGGAGAA